>VZRX01018327.1:66412-176557 GCA_013398075.1 Notiomystis cincta | reverse complement strand
GGGCTGAAGCGGGGCTGGGCCGGCTGGGGGTCGTGGTCGAGGTCGCTCCCTGCGGAGCGCCGGCGAGAGGAGCGTCCGTGTCATCCCAGTCCCGCCGCCCTCCTGCCCTGCCCTGCCCTGCCCTGCCCTGCGGCACCTTTGCCGTGAGGCCGCCCGCAAACGCTGTTCTTGCTTGTGGCAAGTCTTCCCTGCGTGGTTCCTTTCCCCTTCCTTTCCAGCCCTCCCCTCTCCTATTTTGCTTGGAAAGCCCAGTGTTTTCATCTCCGCCGTTACCCTGTTCCTAAGGGGAGTCGGGCTGCGCCAGTTAAATTCTTCTTCCAGCTCGCACCTTTCCAGCCTGCGCTCTTGGTCCCTGTGAATGCCATTCAGGGGTGCGGGCTTGTTTTTGGCCGCAGGACGCCTGGGAAGCGGTGCCACGGAGGAGCTCGGGAGGCTGCAGGGTGTGACACGGTGTGCGACGCTCGCTGCGACTCTGTCCTGCTGCCGCGTACCGGGGAAGGTCGCCGCGAGTGCCCCGCTCGAGTTACACGCAGCCTCCCGGCGCCCGCGGGCCACTCGCTCGCTCACTCACTCAGCGCCTCTCCCTTGGGGTCGTGCCAAGGAAAGGGCGTCCTGGTGGAGGAGGACTCCTTTGGAGGCTGCTCAGGCCCTGTCGATTCGCTAGCTTGGAATGCTGTAGTAAAGCTCATGTGTCGTCTGCATGATTGCTTTGATTGAAGTGAAATGAAACCTTAAAGGTCCAGTTTGTTAGAAAGTCCCTAATACAGGCTGGTTTTTGCAGTGCTTGCGCCAATGGTACATACTAAAAAAAAAATAAAAATAAACGCAAAAATTTGTTTTGTATGTTTCTTTTGTAATCTTTTTACCATGAGTCTTTTGGTGCTTATCTGTGTTCGTGGGTTAGCTGAACTCGGTATGATTCCTGCTTTGCGTGTGTATAAAATTAAGATCTTGTTTGCATATAGTGAAATACAAAAAAATGCAGCAAACATTTTTTGCATTGTTGTTAATTTTTGTGTTACAGTCTTTGTCAGTGCTAGCAGCTTCACCAGCTCTTTATTGCTGCCCAATAAAACCTCAAAAAAAAATCAAATACCAGCCCTGATATGAATGACTAATGTGGAAGGGTAGGAGTAAGTGTTCAGGTGTTTGCACCTGTACACTAAAGTGTACTTGTTTAATATGTAGACTTTTTTTCACCTAAACAAATAGGGCAGTTTTTCACAACAGTCACATTCTTTTTGTTTTCCTTTTTTTTTCTTTTTACTCTTTTCCTTCAGGTACTTGCTGGAAGTCCAGGAATACTCAATAATCATGGGTTTCAGGTGCAACAGCAACAACAGAGGAGGCTATCTCTCCATGAATACCTGAGCATGGGACTGTTGAAGGAGGCTGGCATTTCTGTTCCACATGGAGTGGTTGCCAATACACCAGATGAAGCTTACAAAATAGCAAAAGAAATAGGTATAATACTAAAGAGAAAATGTACAAATAGGCGTGGGATTGAAACAAGGTGTAGCTATTTTTTCCTGTCTTTCTTGGTAAAATGTTACTTGGAGTTCTAAATAGACTTCTCTTTAATAGAGCCTTCCCTGTGAAGCAACCTTCTTGTTAAGAAGGAACAGGTCAGGTATAAATTTTTTTAGCTTAGACTAATACAAATACTTAAACTTCTTTGAGATGAGTAATAGACTCTAATTTGTGCAAATCCTGGATTTCTTTCTACTTTCAGCAAGGTTAGAGGAAGTCCTGTGTGAAGAGTGGTAGTGACAAGTTCTCATATAGAACAGAAGATGCAAACCATACTCAACTTTAGTCTACAAGAGTAAAATCTTATTCCTTTGTGAGTGTGGTTTTCTGGCAGAATGCAGCTACTGGATACAGGAGGGGAGGACTTTGATGGCTTGTAGTTATATGCTAAATTCTTGGCTTGTTGATGAAAAAGTATCCAATCTCATTTGCCTAGTGCTTAAATACTTAATTTAGAATTGAGCTTTAATTTTGGGCCTGACTTTGCCTATTAATTTGCCACTTTACCTACGATGTGTCCTGATAAAGTCCTGTGGTTGAATTTGGATGTAATATGGAAGTCAGCTTCTATTGTGTCAGATATTAGAAGATGTGGGTTTTTTTGGTTGGTTGGGTGATTTTTTTGGGGGGTTTTCTTAGTTTAAAGTCTGGGATTTTTTTCTCCTCCCTGGAAAAGCATGTTAGGCTTGTCACACAATTTTAGTGAAGAACATTGGTTGTCATATTCCTTTCTCCTATGCAAATGCTCAGATCTCTGTTCAACTCCAAATGGATACATTTGTAGTGATTGCTGAGGTTATAAGTTTTGTTGGATTCACTTCAGTTTCATGTGTAGATTTAATGTGAGAAGTGACATCTGAAAAAAAAGATAATTTTTCTTCTAGAGCAAGTTATGCTGCTTTGTAATGTAGAAAAGAATTGAAAAGCTGCTTTTCCTTCAGACATATGTCCCAGAAATTCAGGTATTGTCAGATACCTTCTTTATCTTGTTTGCTTTAGAGAGCAAGTGATACAAAATGATAATAATTTCATTAATATGAAAGGAAGTTGCTGAAATACTTCAGAGACTGATTTAAACTTTAGAACCTTGCAGTCTCTTGAGGGTGAGTTTATAGCATGATCAAAACTTCCCAAATCAGACTTACCCCTTTTGCTCACTCTTTTGCAGAGATTGCTGGAGCAAAATGAGAGAACCTTTGTCTATGGCTCTTTAATCAACAGCCCAGAAACTCCATAGGTCAGGATTCCCTTGTTTTGTTCTTGCTCAGGGAGGGCTCCCACAGCAGTGTGGGTATGTCTGGCTGCTGGTTTATAGCTCTGTGTCATCCCTGTGACATCATAGGTGTGCCTCTTATCTGAGTATGGGACTCTGGGCAATTTCTTAGGGATCAGAAGAATGAAGTTGTGAAGTGTGTGAGTTGGCATCCTTTACTAAAGGAATTCAGGGCTTTTGGTTCTCAGCCAAATACTTCCTTGGAGTCAGTGTGTATTCGATGCTATTTGCCTTCTTTGGTACTTGAGATGAGGAAGGGAAAACTTCCCAAAAGGAGAAGGCACACTGAAGGAGCTTGAGGTTCTGAGGCATTGCTGAAACATGTCCAGAATTCATTCTGAGTGGTGACATATTATTCTTTGCTCCAGTGTTTTGGATTTCTTTGTTTTTGTAGGCATTAACCTGCTAATTTTCATTTAGTACTTAAAAAAAAAATCAACAAAACACAAACCAAACCAAACAAATCTCTATCAGAATGGAAAAATTGACATTTTTTGGTACATCTGCTCATTGTTTTTGTTGTGTAAGAGTAGTTGCCAGTAGATATGAAATACCTTTTGTTTCTTTTTATATGCTAAATGTTTATCAAATGTTTGTCTAGAACATTACAAAGACAGTTGGTGATGCTCTTTGCTCTGTTTCCCTAGTACCGATCCACATGTTCCTGGTAAATTTACACAGAGCAGATTTCTGACTAAAGGTTGAGTTTGGCATTGGATTTCTTCCTTTTTTGCAAATACTTCACTTAGAAATGGGTAACTTTTTATCCCAGTGTATAGCAAACGCAAACTTCTCATTAACAGAGATTATCATAGTTTAGCTGTGGCTGTAGCTAAATCAGTGTTACATGAGCATCTTGCTTGAATTTTGAAAAAAGTGAGCTGAGTTCTGTTCCAAAGCTTTGATAAGAAACTGCAGCATGACTTGATTGCTTTCAAGTTTATGGTTTACTCTTAGCCATGTGTGCATTCCAGTGAGCACTGTGACCAGTTCTGATTGAGAAGCTGATATGTGTGTTATCAAGAACATGACTGATGAACCTAAAGACTGTTTAGTGAACAGTTGCTTGATCAGTGTGATGGCAGATAGCTCAGCAGAACTCACTAATTGAAATGAAAAACATTGCTGTTTGTTAAGAGACACTTCCATAAGTGATAGATATTCTTGTAAATCAAGTTTTGCTGCTTCCTGACACCTTCCTCTGGTAATGGTTGAGAGGAAGGCAGTGACATATTGTATGCTTGTCTGGGGTTTTTTAATAGCATATATTTCTATTCATGATGGTTTGAGAAGTAAGACTTTTTAAGACGTTATCTTGAAGCAGCTTTTGTGTGCTGGTAGTTTTGTTGGATTTTCAGGTAGTGAATCCCAGCTTTATGTGCCTTGCAGACTGTCAAATTTTAGTAAAATAAAAAGCTGTATAAAATGGGAGATGTTGACAGACTGGGTGCAAAACATTTCATCTTTCCAGAGTTCTTGAAAGGAGACTGAAAGCTCCTGGAATCGAGTCTGCCACTTTTGCTGTTGCACTTTAAGAGGTCTAATGCAGCACCGTGTCAGTGTGGTTTATAAAGAATGTTCTGTTTTGGTATGCTTTCTACTGAATGCCTCCAGTAATTGACTTGGCTGTTTTCCTGCTGACAGTTCTGTGATTAATAGGTGGGTTTTTTCAGACCTTTTCCATTCTTTTCAACGTTACTAAAACCTTTTAAGTACTTTTCAGTGTTATTTATTTATTTTTCCGTCTGTTGCTTAAATATACAACTCGTGTCTTAAAAAAAATTTTAAAAGTAATATGTAAACCAGGGTAGATTTATAAATAGAATATTTGATCTCAGCCTTGACTTAGTCAGGAATCAAAGTTTAGTACCATGTGTGCAGTTATTTTCTTAGGTAAAGTGCTGGTTTTTTATTAGCTCTTCAAAAGAAATACTCCAGGCACTATGGCAAAAAGCTGTGATGGTTTTCTCCTTAGTGTATGCCACACCCATCTTGGCTGTCTGATTTGAGTTTTGGGGGTTTTCTATTCTATGTCATAGTGAAAACTCATGTCTGTCATACTTTCATTTCTAGTTTTTTTTTTGGTTGTTTTGCCATTACCAGTTTTCTTTGTTGGTCAGTTATCTGCCTGTGTTACCTTATGTCTTTTAGGTTGTCTGAAACTCCAATGTGTTTATTCAGTTGCTCTAGGACATAGATGATGATCTAAGGTGGCAAACTTAAGCAGAAATCCCCTGGGTGTTAGAAAGGTCATGCAGTTATATCCCTACTTACCTGATCAAAATCTCTAGATAACCAGCAGTAGTAGTTTGGAAACCAAACATTTACTTACATTCTGGTAAATGTTCTTTTTTTGGCATCTGAATATTACACTTTGCTTCAGCCTTTGCTTTCTTCTGTAGCACTTCACTCCTTTGAAGTTAAAATAACAAAGCATATTGTTGATGATAATTCACTAATTAAAATAAACTTGTATAACCAGCATATTCAAATTTTGACTTCTGTATTTTAATTGCTCAGCTTAAGCTGTTGCCAAAGCCAAACCTGTCTTGTGAGCTTATGATGAACTTGATGCAGTTGATTAATGTCAGGAAGTATTTGTGTAGAAGGTATTTTGTAATAGCAAAACATCTTGTTCAATCACCTGACAGGTATGGTACTTTCAGTAAGGGTATGATGATTCCTGGTACATAATTATTTCACTGGTTATACTTTGGATTTGCATGCAGTGAGTCTTCTAACACTCAAAAGTTTCAAATGCTGAAAAAAAGTTATTTTGAAGTTAAGATTCCCAAAAACTATCCTAACTAATAAAACGCAGACAGTGTACTCTGAGGAGATTCTCTGCTTTGTTGACAGAATGAGGATCAGCATATTATTTTTGTTGACACTCCTGTTGTTAGTTATAAACCCATCTTTTCTCTTCCTAATGCCAGTAAATACACCTGTACTTTTTTAAACTTACTTTTTTTTCTCTCTATGCAATAAGAAAAAACTACCTTGTGCTATAAATGGAGAGTTACTTTTTCTGATACAAGAACTTTGAAACAGACTGAGGCAAAAGTTACAGGTCTTGGTCTCTCCCAGGATAAGTTTGCAGTTGAACAGTAGTTGATTGACACTTGTGTTAGTGACCTGTCACTGTCTTTTACTGTTTGTCTTGTCAGAATAGATTAGGCTTGCATGCTTATTCTGCAGGTATCTATAATATATGGAAAGCAGTACCTCTGTTACAGTTAGTATTGGGCAGAGAAGTGACAATTAATGTGCTTTGACAAAAGTCAAAATGGAAACTTGTAAAGCAGAACATTTTAATAAGGCCTGTCTCCCATAATCATTGGACTTTCCACTTGCACAGAAAACTTCAGATACAATGGAACAATGACCTTCTTGCCTTTTAATAACCTTACTAGAAGATTGTATTTTGCATAGATGTCTTTCTGCTTGCCTCCATGCATTGATCTTTCTCTCAGTTTGAAAGCTTATAGAATCAGAAAGATTATAAAATCAGAAATTATTCCTTCCAAAAAATAAATATTAGTATTGATAGAAGTGAAGATCGTTTTGTTTGCTGATTGTATAACTCTTTTACTGTCTAGTTAATAAATGATTGTTGAAGGTGAAACCTGTAGTGTTAGCAATGTATAGATTTTTGTTGTCCAGAACAGATTAATGCTAAGTCAGTGTTCTGATTTCAGAGACCTGCTTTCAATGGTATCTACTCTTAATTTTCTAAACATTTCCTAGTTTTATCAGTCTTTTTTACTTATATGAGCTTTTAGGGCTGATTGCCATTGACATGGAAATGTGATGCTTTCCAAATGCTTGTCCTGAGATTCGTCCATTGGCCTGTAGCTTGCTTGCCCACATCAGCTGTACAGGTGTTCTAGTGCCCTGCATTAAGGCTTTGCAATTTGTTACTGCTGCTGAAAGCTGAAGTCCTGCTCACTGAAGTTCCTATGTGCTTGTGCCTGTCACATGGTGCACAAGTCTGCAGAAGCACTGTCTGCTGGATGAGCTTTTTCTTCAGGGAGTCACTGTTCTGATGTTCCTCAAGGCGTGATAGCCCAAGTGTTTCTGCTACACAAGAAACAAGGCTGGAGGCAAAAGCTGAGGGGTGGAGGCAGGATGGGACTTCTGTGGTGGTGTGTTTGCTGGCATAAACTGCATGTGGTATCTGCTCTAGGGCAGAAACTGCCAACACAAGCCTAGCAGTATTTCAAAGCCGGGTAAGCAAAAAACTAGGGCACAACTGTTGATACTGAGTAGAAAGCTATGGTAGCTGCTGGTTTCCAAATTTTTTTCTTGGGTTACTGTGTATCAGCAGTTCTTTGTTGTGTTGTGTGTGACAGTGCTGCTGCTGGAACACTGCAGATGAGGTGTTATGACCAAACACTTCTTGTTTTAGAGTCATTTCAATAGGAGCTATGGGGAAAAAATGTTTATTGAACAATGAACTTTCTGCATGATGGATTATAGTTTTCTTGGGATGTACTATCTTCAGTTTGTTTCAGGTACATCTATGCAGCTTAATTGCTTGTAAGCATACCGGGTCAAATAAACCTTGAACTTGTTTATGCAATCAAGCAGCTAGTTTGCAGTGCTAGAGGAAAAACAATTTACAGATCATTAGTAATCTGCTCATTTAATGACTCAGTTGTTGCATAAGGATTAGTCCAACAATGTTACAGCCAAAAGTGATTGTGAAAAATTAAAATTTGTTTTTCTCACACTCTTTTGGATGTCTATATGTTAACAAAATATTATAATGTGCAATAATAGCATTTTTAAGAAATGTCTTCCAGGATCAGGGCAGTGGTGTATTTAGCCCACTACTCTGCCTAAGAACAAAAGAACATACTGTTTAGGCCAATTCTTAGCCTGCTTATTTTCTGCAGTCTGTTACCCCTCATTTCCCCTCAGCATTCATATTTGTTGTCTTCGAGAGAATATCTCTGCCCAGTTCCTTTTGACTCTTCTATTCTTCCTTCATATCTCCTGGCAGACTTCCTTATATTTGTGTAAAGAAGGGTCTTTTTTTCTTGCACCTTTTAAAAACTGACTTTCTTGGTAGATGGCTTTTGGTTTTGGCTGTTGTTGAGCAGAAACCAGAATGAATGATGTACATGTAGTTGTGTGTTTTTGCTCTGTCCATCACAGCTATGGCTGAAGACAGTAATTTATGTTCTTGCTTTCTTCTCCTTAGATAGATCTAAGGATGTGCAAAGCTCATTTCTTGTAAGGGAATCTCTTAATTTCAGTGATCATCTTAGTTACCAATTTACTTTTATGCCCAGAGCTAAATATATTCCGGCTGAGATCTTACCAGAGCTTCAGTTGGGATCACTGGTGTTTGTTGCTGTGAGGAATAATTGCAAAGATGCCTGTGGGTGAACTTTATGGCTTTTCTGAAAACTTCTCTGTAGTTGCAGCTTTTTATCTTCTGGCCTTAGTGTAGGAAATGGAAAACAAGCTTTGTACTTAAAGTAATTGCGTAAAAGTTGTCTTGTGTGACTTCTATAAAGTATGTTAACTTGATTGCCAGTAAAAACTAGTTATCTTCAGGAGCTGAATTAAATATTAGAATCATAGACTGCAGTAAATCAACACATACTCGTGTGTTTATAGCCTTCATGCTTCTTCTGCAAAAGAACTTTAAAATCGTGTGAATTCAGAGATCTGTTGTTAGGTAGACATTCGAGAAGTAAAATCAACAGATAGCTAATTGGAAGGAGTGACTTGAGTCTTCTTCTTATAGCTGCCCTAGCTTGTGATATGGTTTGAGTTTAATTTCACCTGTCCAGGCTGGACACAGGTCAAAATAGGGACCAACACAACTTTTGTGTCTATCAGAACCTTCTGATAATGTACTGTACAGTACAGTATGAGTACTGTAATTTTCCCTTTTAACATCCAAAGGAACAGCAAGGTTTTTTTTGCTTGGAAAGATCAGAGTGGCTCAGCTGATGGTGGCATGAGAAAAGATGGGATGGGCTGAACAAATGCAAATGGGGCAGTTCTTAACATCTTGCAGTTTAGCTGCTGTCTGTACTCTGTGTAAGTGAACTTGAAAAATAACTCAGGACTTCGGTTTTTTTCCTTTGTCGCCCTCAATGACTTGATGAACTCATTTTCTTTGCTTTTTTGTCTTTCAAAGACAATTCAGAGTATCCCAGTTAATTTTTGTTATATTCTCATGCTTTACTTTTTAAACTCAAATGCCCAGTTTCCTCTACCTAGAAGAATATTTGTAAAGGATTTTTAAGCAGTTAAAGCCAGATAAAGGGCTTACTTTGCCTACTTTGGGAGGAATAGTGGGCTTGTTTAGACCTCTGACTGTTCTGCAAAGCACTCAAACTTTTGCATCAGTGCTCTGCTGGATAGAAGTCAGAGTGGACCTGGCAAGCTGATTTGGGTAAGTGCTGTAGTTACATATCATTACTGGGAAGATAGTGGTTACAGAAGCAGGGTATTTGTAGTTGTTTGAGGAAAACCTTGCATTATGATGTGTCAGATATTCAGTTTCATCTTCTAAATAATCTGTGAGGTGCTAATAATTTCTTACTGGGTGCTTAATTGTGTGTGACTCCAACACATATTAAAGATGTATCAGAACACCAGCGTTTTTAGATATTAACTCACCAAGGTTTGTTCACAGAACAGCCTAAAGCTGCAAATTGTGGACTATTTGAGATTTTTTGAATAATCTATGTGAATTACAATAAGGTCTTCGATTCACATGTTTGTGTTTTGAATGGTGGGTGTGGAGGAGGAGGGATAAAATTAAAGCAGCCTTTGTTATTCTACCTGAAGCAATTTGTTTTAATAGTCACAGATGACAAATTTTTGGGTTTTCTTTTGTTCTAGGTTCAAAGGATCTTGTGATAAAAGCACAGGTTTTAGCTGGTGGTAGAGGAAAAGGAACATTTGAAGGTGGCCTCAAAGGAGGAGTGAAAATAGTTTTTTCGTAAGTTCTTTCTAAATTATCCAACCAAGTGGAAAAACTTCAACGTTTCACATTATGGACTGAACCTATTGCTTTCTTTAAAGCCAATGTTTCAATTATGAACCTTAAAATAACAAAAATTAGATAAGACTTTTTTAATGCTACTTGTGTTTTTACAGCAGTTTCTTCGTCACATTCTGAGCTTCTTTTATTCTAGTCCAGAAGAAGCAAAAGCTGTCTCCTCCCAAATGATTGGAAAGAAGTTGTTTACCAAGCAGACAGGAGAGAAGGGCAGGATATGCAATCAAGTATTTGTCTGTGAGCGCAGATATCCCAGGAGAGAATACTATTTTGCAATAACAATGGAAAGGTCTTTTCAGGTGAGTAATAGTAGAAATAGAAGTAAGCTAATTAACTTGTTACAACTGAATTAAAAAAATCAACAGATTTACCATTTTCCGTTCACTTGCTTTTGAAAATCAGAAGTATACAAGCTAAATTTTGTTTTCTAGTATATCTGACAATATGATTGCCTTTGTTTTTAAATGCTGTAAAGATGTAATGCTACAATTTAAATTTACAGAATAATAAATGAATATTGGTAGCCTCAGCTGAATTTCAGAGTCACATGGCTAAAGGGGAGATGAGTGGAATAAGGGGGTAATTTCCATTTTGGTTTTAATTTGCATTTGCCTGCGAGATCATAGAATTTAGTTTAAAAGCACAGCTATATGTGTGCATGTACATGTACACCCTATTTTTGAGTGTCAGAAACAAGATGAGTAAAAGTGTTGTGGAAGAGCAAATGGTCCTGCATAAATCAAACATCCTTTTTCTCCAATGTGGGAAGGTTCCTAGAGGTGCACTGGTGTGTCCCTTGGTTTTGAGAGTGCTGGTAGCTTTCTTATGCTAATGCACTTAAGGAATGGGTAAGAAGATTTGGGCCTAGAGGTCTGTCTTCAGAGCTTACAGGAGAATGAAAGCCAGTATTTTCTGCATGTGTGGGTATGTAGTTTTTTAGGCTACAATTCAAATGTAGTTACTGAAATGTGTCTATTTTCTGACAGACAAGTATTCTGTTTGGAGCATAGAACATGAATTGCTAAATAACTTTAATGAAGCCAGGGTAAAACAGATCTTGGAATTTTATTTTCTGAAGCTCAGAAAAACTGGGTTTGATCTGTTCAGATGGTTAGGAGTTTGCAGAGGCACTGGTTTTGGTAATTAGAAGACTATTTCTGGTATAAGCATGGAATAATTTTCTATGGAGGAATGAGAAAACTGGTCTTACTCTTTTTTTTTTTTTTTGTAGCAGTATTAGTAATTAAATACTGTGTTTGTTCCCGTTTCTTCCTCTGTAGTGTTCTTTTTGACAGGAAAGTACCAGCTGTGTTGAATTGTGTGACTTGGGCATCCCAATTGTGATGTGTGCTGGAATAGACCAGGGAAGATTCAAATGTTACCATATGCACCACAAGGTGGCATTAAAATGCTGTAAATGAATGGATTTTTAGACTAAAAATTGTGTAAGCAATAAGCAAGGATGCTTATGGAAATACAATTTACTGTAACTGATTTAAGCAAATTAGATAAAGAAGGGAAACATGTTTTCATGACTTGTTCTTGCTCTTGTATAAAAGATAAATCCTATTAGTATATATTGAGTATACTGTGTGGGTTGTTGCCTTTTGATAGGGATGTGCTTTGTTTTTAGTGCTGACTTTCTGAGTCAGTTTTTTAGATGTGCTTGTAATTACTGTAACTTGTATAGGATGTTTAGGATGAGGAAGTGCCTTTCAGAAGAAGGAAGTGTGAAGGTTGAATAGCCCACAGTGTTTATTCCTGATGTTGTTGCAAATCTCTTCCTTTACGGAGGGGAAAATTTTTAAAATAGTCATCTGAAACTGGAATTTTATGACTTGGATATTATTTGCCAACAGGGGTTTGTGTTTTAAGCAAAACTGTTCAATTTGGTCAATTCTATGGAATGATGAGTTATTTTATGATCAGTTTGTAGCTTACTGACAGTTCAAGATAAGACTATCCAAAAATGTTCATTTTGTTGAACCTTGCTATTAGATGCAGGATAATTTGCCAGCTATATATTTTCATTTGGAAGAATGGTAATGGCAGGGGAGTGGTGTGGTTATTAAGCATGTTCTCTGAACCAGGGTCACATTTTCTATAATGAATTGTCAACAGTTACAGGGCTGTTTCATCTTTGAATTTTGCTGATAGGAAATGCTGCCTTTAGTACACCCATGGTCATAATCCATGCATGAGTGTTGATAAGCGTAGGTTGGTTGAAGGGATCCAAGTATGTCTTTACTGAGAACTGGAGGAGAGTTTCTTAGGTTCCATGGTAGGGAGATTTTGTTGAGGTTTAGGCAGCTTTTTTAAAAATAAACTCAGCTGCAAATGTTATCAATTCTGGTTTCTTAATTTATTTTATTAATGAACAATTGAGTGCTGTTTTGTTTTGCCATGACTTACTTTCAGTGAAGGCTTTAGTTCCTGAACGTTGTTATCCTACTGAACATGTGTGGCTTGCAGTAATTTATCAGTAAGTTCTGCAGACCTCCATTTGTCCTTGGAGAATGGCAGAATGAATGAATGAGTGACTGGCATTCAATCTGTGTTTCTGTAGGAGTGAGTGGAGAAGGTGGAGGTGAGAACATGGTTCTTTCTCTAGTGACAACCTAAAAGATAAAATGTGTATGATTATGAAGTTGAATCTTTCTATCAAGATTTAAAACTAGTATGTCTGTGTTAATTGAATTACTCTGCTATTGCCTTACAGAGGAAATTTTTCCTTGTTAAAAGAAAGTTAAAGGACCTAACATACACCTTAACATTTGGAAAGTATCATTAAAATGTTTTATATGGAGGTATTGAGTAGATAGTAACACTCATTTCAGAGCATACAAGAAAAATGCTGAAATAAAAAATTTTTCAACAAAAGATTTTGTTGCTGTGAGGTATCTTATGGGAAGAACTAAGTTTCAGTGGTGTGGTATAAAAGTACTTATGCTTTTATTTTCCTTTTTGTTCTAGGGTCCTGTGCTGATAGGCAGTTCTCAGGGTGGTGTTAATATTGAAGATGTTGCTGCAGAGAATCCTGAAGCGATAATTAAGGAACCCATCGATATAGTAGAGGGCATAAAAAAGGAGCAAGCTGTTAGGGTAATTGTTAATGTGGGAAAGTACACATTACTGAGGATGGGAGGGTTGCTTCTAATTTTTGTAAGGGGTCTGTGCATTCAACCTGCTGAGTTGTCTTAAACCCGTGTTTGAAACAGATTTGAACTAGATATTTATGTATTTTCAAGTAAATCAGTGTAAATCCAACTGCATGGCTGTACTTTATCTAGCTTTTATACATATAAAGTCATATCATGATAAATTTTTATTAGCTCTGTTTTAGGATAAGTGCATTGTTCTGTATTGAAAACAATCTATTCAAACCTAAGAGTGAGTTTGGTTTTTTTTCCCCAGTAGACAGGACGGGTTCTACATCTACAAATTCCATTGACACTGAAATAATAGCTAAACTGAGACACTCCTAACATAAGTTAACAATAAGCATTCTTTTACTTTCAGCTTGCCCAGAAAATGGGATTTCCTCCTAATCTGGTGGATGAAGCAGCTGAAAACATGATCAAATTGTATAATCTCTTTCTGAAATATGATGCTACAATGATAGAAATAAATCCTATGGTGGAAGATGCATCAGGAGTTGGTAATGTTTCTTAATCATACTCTTCATGTAACACCTTGACATTTTTATAAATCTTGATTGCTTCTCACTGCTAAAACTTCAGCTCTTTACAACAAGAGGAGTTAGTATTAACATGGTGTGTTGAAAAACAAATTTAATAAAGCAGATAAATTTGAGAATTAAATGTAGTGGGAATCTACTCTCAATTTCTAAGTATGATCTTAAGGTTAAGTAAATTCCTTTTTTAATTTTTAAAATTCTTTTATAAAGAGCACTTCTACCCAGGATAAGGCATTCCTGGAAATCAGGTCTTTTCAAAATTCATGAATTGAAACTTGAGCCATCTCATGTATCCAAACTGGTACTGTAAAGGTAACCAGAATAGTAGCACCTATGAGAAATCTCCTGCCTTTATGACTCAGGCATTAGAATAACTGATGGAGTGTGATGTATTGAAAGACTGTAGGGGTTTAAATAATACCTTGATGTTTATCAGGTTTTTAGCATATCCACCTGCAGAACAGTTATTTAATGTTCAATCACAGCCAATTCCACTCTTCAAAAACTAAGGCTACAAGGGAGTATTCGTACTTGAACTCAGATACAACAGTTTGAAATTTAAATATGAATGTAGCTCTTTCATCAGTGTGTAATTACTGTTACCAGGATGGTTTTTGTTTTGTTTTAGTTTTTTTTTAAATAGTGCTTAAGTGATCAATATAGAGCAGTCTCTCCCATCTGTTTCTTGTGCCCTGTCATTTTTATATCATTTTCACTGAGGAAGAGAAATGAAGTGATACATTTGTACAGACAGAAACTTATTTCTAATGTAAAGAATATTGTAGGTTTTCTGCTTGCTAAATCTAAGTAAGTTTACTTCTGTGTATTTTTTCCTAACACTTTTTCTTCCAACTCAGACACTTTTTCATTATGTTTCTATGTGCTTCCAGTCATACACACACATTTTATATGTTTATTCTAAAAGCAAAAACTAAAATGGATTAAAAACCCTCAAACCAGAGACCTTCTGTATGGATTAATTTTATGCTCATTACTTGTGGTGGTGTATTCCTCCCCCTTCTTTTCCAGGCTGCAGTGTGATCTGAGAAAACATAATTTGCTCAGATTTATCAAACAGCTTGTTGTAAGCTTTTTTTGTGTTTAGTGTGGCTCAAGAAATGGTTATCTTCCCTTTTTGTGCATAACTGATTATATGGGGAAACTGGAGAGAATCTTGTATTTATTGACAATGCTTCATATGTCTTTTTAGCAAAACTTTGTGTTTGGGCTGCAGGACCTAGCTGCCAAGTTTGGCTTAACATACTTTAACACATTCATGTAGCACTTGAGTTGTTATTCTAATATTAAATGATGGTTAGTAATCAGGTGGGTTTTTTTCCTTTTAGTGATGTGTATGGATGCAAAGATAAACTTTGACAGCAATTCAGCCTATCGTCAGAAGAAGATCTTTGATATGCAGGATTGGACACAGGAAGACCAAAGAGACAAGGATGCTGCAAAAGCAGATCTCAACTATATAGGATTGGATGGAAATATAGGCTGCTTAGGTATGTACTATTTAATGAATTTTAAATGACCTAATGGATTTATAAACTGAATTCCTAAATGTTGTCTTTATTCTCATATAGTCAATGGTGCTGGTTTAGCTATGGCCACAATGGATATAATTAAACTTCACGGCGGAACTCCAGCAAACTTCCTTGATGTTGGTGGTGGTGCAACAGTGCAGCAAGTGACAGAAGCCTTTAAGCTTATTACCTCTGATAAAAAGGTGAGGGAAGAGTTGGCATATCAAAGTCCTACACAGTGGTAAAACAGGCTATGATTTGGAAGGCAATGCTTAGTGCATGTTCTCCAGAAAACATACTTTTATAAACACAGAACTGGAAAGAAAGAACATGGAAATCTTAGCTTAATCTTGGTGCAGATGAAGGAAGCCTGAAAATCTATTGAATTTTTTTACCTTTTTAAATAGTAAGGTTTTTGGCTGTGTACTGAGTAGATAGTTTTGTGTCTTCTGGTTGAAGTTACAGCTGTATTTGAATTTTTCCAGAAATCTTGGAGTCAGAAACTCCCACTGTCTGCTGTTTAAACAGAAAGAAGTATTCCGTTTGTTTTCCACTTTTTTTTTTTTTTCTTTTGGACCTGTTTTTTAGCTGGGTCTGTGCTGTACATAGAGTTGTAGAGATGAATATTTACTGTGCTGTGCCCAAAGTTTTAAGGTACTGATTATATGTAATATAAGGTAAAATAGCTTTGTAAGGGGCTTGGAAGGGCTTTAATGTTTATACTATTAAACATTTATCAAAAGTGCTTGAATATTATTAAAATAATAAATTGCTTGAAACTAGAGGAAGAGCTTTTCCACAGAAGCAATATGAAGGCTGGATTGATGGTCTACATAGAGATGCTTCTTCCAGGGGGAACTTGGCAGTTTGGGGCTTTTTAAAAATAAAGTATTTAAAAAGGGGTACCTGTAAAAGGTGGGAATGACTTGTGAGACTTGCTAATGATGTGCTCCTTTTGCACCAGAATTTTGTGTACCACTTGCTCATCTTTGGAAAGGGCCAGAAACAAATAGTGAGTGATGTTGCAGAGGAGCTTAGTCTTTCTCATTGTAAAGACTTACTATCAAATGCAGGGTCTGTAACACCCTCTAAGAATGTTATAGAATCATTTAATCATTTAGATTGGAAAAGACCTTTAAAATTGAATCTAGCCATAAATCTAACACTGCCTAGTCCTGCACTAAACCATGTCTCTAAGCACCACATCTACAAATCTTAAATACCTTCAGGGTTGGTGACTCAACCACTTCCTGAGAAGCCTGTGCCAATGATTAACAACCCTTTTGGGGAAGAAGTTTTTCCCAATATCCAATCTAAAACTCCCCTGGTGCAACTTGAAGCCATTTCCTCTTATCTTACTGCTTGTTACTTGGGAGGAGAGACAACCCCACCTTGCTGCATTCTTTCAGGCAACTGTAGAGAGTGATAAGGTCCCCCCTGTGCCTCCTTTTCTCCAGGCTAAACAACCCCAGCTCCATCAGCTCATCCTCATAAGACTTGTTCTTTCTTCACATTTTTCCAGCAAATTGAGGGAACAATGAGGGACAGAGTCACAGAGCACCTGAATTACAGAGAGGAGAGAAGAAACAAGGAAGAGTGTGACGGTTGCTGATTTGGGAAAAGTTTTTGCAATGCAAATTCTCTGCTGATGTGTGGACAGAGGGTGTCCAAACAGACTTTTTAAGACAATTTTTCCTTTCTGCCTTCTTTCAGTTGCTCACTATTTTATCAAAAAACAATGACTATAGCAGATTCCTGGTGCTGAACCTCAAAGAGCAGTGCAGCTCACTGATGTCATGGACTATACTCAGGGTTCAGTTCAGGAGTTGTTTGGAACAGCCTTCTGGGGTGCCAGACTGTTGTCCATTAGTAGCAGGAGCAAGAGCAATGTCACACAGATGAGCTAGTCTAGTTGCAAGTAATGGGAACCAAGTTACTGTTTATGAACCAGTTGCACAGGAATGTTTTGTCTTGTCAAGTTTGTCATCTAAAGCTATCTACTCATTTTGGTTCCTGCTTTGTGTCATCTTTCACTTATGACTATGATTATTTTTACCCTTCCTTTCTACCACTTTTGTTCCCTTAACTGGTGGCTTAATAATCCTCCTTAATAAAATGTATTTCAGATTGCCCATCCCTAAGTATGCTGGCTTTTAAGTAAACTGTGTAAACAGGTCTTGTGTATGAGTTTTTAAAATTTCCCATGTCTTTTAGCTTCTTCAGTATGAGGAGTTACTGGTTTGGAGAGTACCTCTGCTGGAGTACTGTTGGAAGTGGAAAGATAAATAGTTGACAAATACAGTTTCCTGAAGTAACTGCTCTTCTGTATGTGACTCTATAGAGCTGTAATTTGGTTGGTGGTATTCTGTAGAACAGAACTGTTCTGCCTTTTGCAGAGTCCCTTAATACACTTAAAGAGCTTGCATTATCCTTAGGCTGAAGGCTGTGTGCTGCTTTCGTCTGATGTGCCTCTGGCCATTTTTAACATGAATATTGTCATTGATTCTGTAGGTACTGGCTATTCTGGTAAATATTTTTGGTGGCATTATGAGATGTGATGTTATAGCACAAGGCATTGTTATGGCAGTAAAGGATTTGGAGCTAAAAATCCCTATTGTGGTACGGTTGCAAGGTGAGTGTGCTTCATATATATTTGAATATATTTCTGTCTAACTGACAGCTGTTATTGAGCTTATATATTGTGTAGCAAGTTGCCTGTGAGTTGAAGTCAATGAAGAAATTAAGCAAACCTTGAATTTAGGTGGTGAGGATTGGCAAGTTAATAAAAAGAGATTTTCTGCTTTTTAACTACTAATGTTGTTTTCTAGATATATTCACTAACTTTCAGAACAGGCTTCCTAGAAATATGAGACTAGTAGGTAGTAGTAGTAGTTTTCTGTTCAGTAAGAGTGGTATTTTATCTGTTTCTTAAGGTACCCGAGTTGATGATGCCAAAGCTTTAATAACAGCTAGTGGCCTCAAAATACTTGCATGTGATGACTTGGATGAAGCTGCAAAAATGGTAAGATAGCTGGTTATGAATATTCTTTTCAGAACATAGCATCTCTTGCAGAGTATTGAAAAGTCAAAACTTCATTCAATCAACTAAATGTAGCTTAGGATAAATCCCAGTGCCAGTTGCTGCCAGTGCCTGAAGCAAATATTTTACAAGTTATTAAGTATGTAGTTTGTCAGGGGAACAGTTGTGCAGTCAGAAGCTATTAAACCCCACAAACCAAAACCAGATCAATGATCAGGTCAGCCACTCCCCTTGGTTTGGGAATTGCTAAGAGTTTAGCTTTATTAATTGGGAGAAAATACTTAAATTGAAGTGGCTGAAAAATGCAATGTAACACTTCCTTTTATCAACCACTGTATTTCAGTGTGCATGATTAAAACTATAGTTGATCATCATGTTGCCATATAAGATAATTAGATATTCAGATGTTCAGATACACTAGTTTTTGTGTGTGTGCTTTGTTTGTGGAAAAGAAAGTTGTACTAGAAATGTATAGCAAAAATTAGAAGATATCTGGCTGGTTTTGTGTCATGGGGAAAATTAATTTTTTTTTCCCCAAAGCACCTCTTACTCAGTTATAACATTTCATTCTAAGCAGGAAATAATTCAGAGAGATTTAGAGTTATTGTAGGAGAAAATGAGGCTCCTTAAGGTATCAAAATAAGATCCAGAAATGCTTACTACAAATACTCAGAGGAGAAATAGCTTCTAGATGTATAGAATCTTTTGTGAGTGGCCACCTCAGCACCTTCCAAAATAACAAGGCGGCACATAAAATTTAAAACTTGTAGCATTTAATCAAGATAATTCATTATAAATGAGAAGCAGACTTTTTTAACTCCATGAGATGTTTTCTAGAAGACTTAATTATCTTTCATTTAAAAATGAGATAAATAGTAATCTCACCCCTAGTGCCCTCTAATATCTTACTGATGATTCCCTGGTATCACTTTGCTTAAAAAGATTGATCCAGGTCAGTCAAGTTAGGATTGTTTTGAAATTAAGTTTTTATTTTCTGTTTTTCAGGTGGTGAAGCTGTCTGAAATAGTAAACTTAGCAAAACAAGCTCAGGTGGATGTTAAATTCCAGTTGCCAATTTGATCTGGGAAATGTCATGCCAGTGTCTAACATGTTCTCTGAAATACTGTGTTCTGTGGGAAAATTTGAATTTTTCTTTTGTGTGGAGGTTTTGATTGACAGGCGCACAAACTGAAGCATCTGGTCTTTAATGTTAACATTCAGAATGGTCAGAATTCTTGTAAAAGTGTTTATTGCTGATATTTAGTCTTTCTTAGTTGTTATTCTCAAGCCTCCAGCTTCTGCTGCAGAATGTCACTTGCAATATACTTCTGCATTGTCCAAAGTAAAGCTTCTGGTTGAAAAATAATTATTCTGAATAAATTTTGAAGTTACTTTACTTGTAAATTTATATTAGCCTTGTTCAAAAGCAAATACGACTGGATTATCTAGTTGTCCATGTGGAAAAATGTATTGAAACGGTATTTTATGTTGGAGACATTTGTATAATGGACATGAGCAAACCAATCATTATTTATGAACAGATGCATTTGAACTTGATCAGAAGTATTTTTAGAAGTCCTTCATTGAAGTGGCTGATAACTCTTCTGGACAACGTGTTAAATCACTACAAAATATACTGTAGCACTTAGATTTTCACAATTTCTGGTCCTCACAAAAAAGCATTGTGTAGTTTTATATACAAACAAGCATTTACCAAGCTTCAAGGAGACAGGATAAATAGAGAATTAAAATGTCTATTGTACATCGCTAATAAAATTGTACATTAATAAAATATCTCCCAAAACTTTTACTGTCTTTCTTTTATTTGTTACCATTTTGATAAATTGCATACAGGCAGGGATTAAGACATAATACAAGACAGCAAAGTGAAATTTCTTTGGGAGTAAAGTTTTAGTGCCACATACATTAATTTTTTTCCTCCCTGAAATGTGTGATTAAAACCACAGGAACTCTTGTTGAAAAGCTTGGACAGATATCATGCATATAACATCTTGCTAAAATATAACTCATCTCTGCACAATTAAATATGCAGGAAATTGTTATTTCTCGGAGAAATACTGCTTCTACTAACAAATAACCATTAGTTTTTTGTCACTTTACTCGATTTGCGCATTACATTGAACTTGGAACTTGGATGAGGATCCATTTACTGTTCAGTTTCCAAATGAGCACTCATTTTTTGTTTGTATTTTGTGGGCTTTTTTGTTTGAGCTGTTATTTTCTTGGCTAACAATAGTGTAGTTTTGTCTGAAAATAGTGAAGTCACCTCTGTGGTGGGATTTCAGAATGGGAAATCACAGAGTTATGAACTAAGGACTTAAAAGGATTATATAAAATGTGGGAAAGTCAGTCATGGTTTTGAAGAAGTAAGGTAATAAATGAAGAAACTTTATACTAGCATGGTGTATGTCAGTAATTTTTTTGGCAGTAGTAAAGAAAATCAGCAGAAATTAAGCTCTCCAAATTTAAAGTGGATTATTTTTGATCCTAGTTGTTCTCTCACAACTGAAAACTGTGTGCTGTTGATCCTGCGTGCTAAATTGGTCTTGTGGGTATGCTTGGGATTGCTTTTTTTCAGTAGCCTTGAATTGAATTGCAGAGATAACTACTTTGAATGCATCTGCTAAGCATTGAATAATTTAGAGAATATAATTAATTTTTTGCGTGTGGGTTTGCTTCTAGCTTTTTTATTTTACTTTGAAATCTTCGTGAACTGCTAAAGTTAAATGGAAATGGTCTTTTCACACAAATCTATAGTGGAATGGAGGCAAAACTAGATCCTGCTATTGATCCAAAATTTGCTTATACACTTTAAATTGTTGGAATTGTTAAATGTAGTTGAGTAGGAGAGAGAAAGCCAAGGCAAAGTCATTTCCATCTTCAAGAGGAATGTAAAATACTGACACTCTCAGTAATGTATTTACCAGTGGCAGACTTGTCAAAGCAGTTTTTTGTAATTAGGGTATTTCTAAAGCCCCTTTAACAATGGATGTAGAATAGATGTGGGATATTTGTAGTCTAAATACTTTCTAACTGGAAAAAGTGGGATTTCCCTTTGGAATTGGTAGTAAGGGGCTGCAGATGGTGTGACAGGCAGGATGGGAGACATGGGAAGGGTGTGACCAGTAATATGAAGGAGTGTGGCCAGGAGAGTGTATATGGTGTATATAGGTGCCAGGCATGGCCCTTTCAATGATGGGTCTGGAAACATTCTTGTTATTTCATATGGTGAATAAACAGAAGTAGTGATTGACTGATTTGTGGCATCTTGAAACTGAGTAGGCATGTGGAGAATGCTTTAATTGATGTGTAAGAGTGCTATGGGACCTTTCAATTACGTGTATGTTTTAAACATTCTTCAGACTGTTTTGCCTAAATCAAAGCATGTGGCAAACACAGAATGTTAATTCATTTGGTGTGTAGTTGATAACTTAAAGGCCCAAAGCTGATGTATAGGAATCTAAAGCTTTATAGACAACCTCCTTACCCATACTGTATTGCAGTATTAATAATCAAAAGGTGTGTAGGAACAGAGACTTGATAAAATTAGGTGACAGGGCCAGAAGCAAAATTTCTAACAAATGTAATCAAAACATGAAAAATGTGTAAACAGCTTCTTACAGATGAGAGCTTCAGAGGAGCTGGAGTTGTAACAACAGTAGTTTGCATTAGATGATTTGCTGTATTTTGATGCAGTTGTTACCAGTGCAGAATTTTGTAACTGTTTTTGAAATACTATGAAAGGAAATGTCTTTTTGTAAGAGTAGTGTAACCACTACCAATCTTGAAATTCAGAAATTAGCTGGTCTTGTGTTCCACAGCAACCCCAAGTGTTGGTCTCGGGGAACTTGGTGGCTTTAAGATAGCTCTGCTGAAAGTTAAGGGTCAAACTTACTTCCTAAATATTAAGTATTAAATTACTTCCTAAAATATTAAGTATAACATTAAGTATAATGTATTGTCTACTCCACCAATTTCTATTTAATATATTAATCCACTTTCTACTGTGATACTTTGGTGAAATAGTTGACCTTCATGGAAGAGCAGACAGTAGGATTTTAAGTAGTGGTAGTATAGGTACTGTTGGGGGATGTAATCAAATTTGGTTAAAACAATACTTCTGCTAGATTCCAATGTTGAACAGTTGGGAAGAAAAGTATAAAAGAAGAAGCTCTGGAGGAGCTGGGAATAAAGCTGTGTTTCAAACTACTAATGGGTCAATGCATTTAATGTGGGGGAAGAAAGCCTGTATATTAACACCTTGAAAAAGCTTCCTGCAGCAAGGAGGAAGACTCTGATTTCATGGAGGTGAAACTGCTAAACTTCAAGTAGCTGGCTGGCTTCTTACCATGTGCAGATGAAAGAGCAGCCCTGCATTTAGTGGAGCCTTAATTGCAAGCTAAGAGTATACTATTGAAAAAGAAATACTTGAATTCAAACATCAAGCTGATACAAACAAAGGAGGAAGTCGATGTAGGATGTGCATGAAGCAGCAGCTCACCTTTGAGGTGTGTGGGGGCTGCAGGCAGAAGGTGGTGAATTGCTGCTATTTTGTAGTGAGGAACCTGTGCCTCAGTGTACCAAGGCTTGATTATAAATCCTGATTTCAGTCTGGCTGATGAACCTCTTTGCCTGACAGGCTTTTGCTGCAGGTGGAATCTTCAATATCTGCTGTATCCTAATCAAGGGAAGCTGCAGGGTAAGAAAATGTGTGTGCTGGCTGCTGTCTTGAGAAAGATGTGTTGTATCGTTTTCATCTTGGAGGGCTGATAGGGAAGAGAAAAAAGGTGCAGCTCCACCTCCCGAGTGAACAGAGGCTGGGGCCAAGGGGGAGGAGGACACATCAACTGTCTCTTCTCCACAGCAAGTTGCCTGGAAGATGAAGTACCAAACACCTGAGAAAGGTAGAGTTCATCACTAGATTTGATTTGAAGCCTGGCTGTTCTGGCCTGTCTGGATAGACACTGGCAGCCTTGGTGTGTGCTGACTGCAAAACTTGAACTGTAAATACCACTGAAATTCAGTTACTGCTGTTCTGCAGGACAGGGACTGACCTCAAGGGTCAGGTGAAATGCTGACATAGTAGGGGATGCCTCAGAAAGGTGTTAGATCTAGATAAGTACCAATGATGCCTCACAAATACATTCTCCTGTTCAGCCAGTGATTTGGGGTTTGGAGTCAGAGGCAAAACCCACTCAAAACTGGCAGTGGTCACACCCCTGGAGTTTCTATTGTGCAGGTGAGCTTTGCACATTAGGCATGTTTATTTTCATTTCAGGTGAGTAGCTGAAACACCCTGCAAACCAAATTACATTTTTCAAAGACAATTGGGATCATTAGTTTTGTAAGATACGGTCATAATCAAGCAATTCCTGAAATGTAATGAAAGATTTTCTTCAAGTATGTGTTAAAATGCAAGAACCTAATGAAGGGCCTATACACAATAGTTCTATTGCTTGGTTTGTGACTTTTTTCCCCTCTTCCATTTAGAACTGAGCAACTTATTTTCATAAGCAGGAAAGGCTGAAGCAATCGTGGTTTTCCCCATGAGGAACAGCAAACAGATGAGTAAAGTTGCTCAATTGTGGTGGCTGATATGAGACCAGTAAAGATTTTTACTCACAAAAATAAAATCTAAAGGATGGAACTACTGAGAATTGATTTTTGACAAAGGGTTTTCTGGTTTATTTGTTTTTACCTGACTCCAAATTTCATGTATTAAAACACAAGAAACCTTACAGCTGTCTAAGAGACAGAGCAAGTGTGCAAGCAATAGATATGCAGCAAGGGGCGTAGTTTTTCCCTGATAAAGAGTTGTGGTCTTCTGTGTCTGTAGGGCAGGTTATTTCAGGACAGTGCCTTTGGTTTCACAGGCAGTAATCAGCTCCTTGGCTCTAGGAAGGCAGAATTCAGAGTGCAGGAAGAGAGCCTGAGGCAATGTGTGCTGGACTTTCCAACATTCCTGATAATTCGGTTTCCTTAAGGGAAATTCACAGCGTTGGTCTTTTGTTTGTTTTAGGATTTTTGTTGGTTTAGGTATTTTTTTTCTACCTACTCTTTTTCTTCTGGACTTAAATGATCTTGTTTGGTCTCCATCTGCACCCAAGTTCAAAAACACTGAGGGACCTTATCTGTGTTCCTGTTTCCTGCAGTTTGTCTCCTGCTGTAGCTTCTGCTGATGATGATTGAAATCTTTGCCAGTCTGTCCTTTTCTTTGCAATGGGGGCCAGTTTCTGCAACACGTCAAGGGAAGTGAGAGGGGATCTGAGTGGGTACAGCCTGAATAAAAGACCTCACTGCAAATAACATGAAACTAGTGTTTGTATTTGTACTGCTGTTTTTATACTTCACCCAGATTCTGAGAGTGAGCACATTTCAGTAGTTTCACAGTTGTGTGTGTCTGTGTGCATATATGTGCATGTGTCTATGCATGTGGATGTATAAATGTGCTGGGATTAATACATAGGAATTTGTGAATTATCTATTTGCATGCTGTATCTCTCTGCCCCTACTAACTTTGTTTCCTGATTAAGTGCTGCTTGCAGCAGGGATGAGTTTGCAGAGCTGTTGGTAGCTTTGAGTATTCTTAGCACTTGGGAAGTTCAGCCTGTAGAGAGAATGGAGCTGCATCCACTGGAAAATAACATCATATGTGAAAGATGAAGCCAGATTTGGGGGTCCTCAGTCCCATGAGTTAGCAGAAAGAGAGTTCTTTCCTCTTCTTTTTCTACACTTTTGACCTTTCCTGAACTAGGCAACATCAATTCTTTTCACTAAAAGGAGTCATACCAGCTATGGGGTGTGAGCTGATTGCATGGCTTGGCTGGGTGTACCCACTATGGCTGGGCAGGTGGGCAGCATTCATGGTCCTTGCAAAGTTGGCTAATGATGGAAGGCCTAAAGTTGCTTCCTGGCTGGCAAACTCCAGCAGCAATTGTTACTATTTACTAGCTATTTATCCCCTTTCTCTGAACTTATGATGTAAGTTGTTCAGAAAAATAGCAAGTGTGCTTCTAATGTTTTCCTTATATTCCTTTTAATTTGCCATGGTCCCAAAGGTAAGTGAGCTGCAGTGTTGTCCTTGCAGTAGAAGCAGCAAAAAAAAAAAAGAAAAAAAGAAAAAGAAAAGAAGCTAAATCTAGAGAAATGGACAACTGTGGGATACTGAATGGTGCCCTCATTGCTGTCACAGGACTAATATACCCTTTGTCCTCCTGGTCTCCCTGGCTTGGCCTCAACCTATCATTGTCACAACAGGTCTATTACAGTTTGGAGCAGCCCCATGACCAGTGCCTGCAGATCACACATGATTACCTCTGACACCTGCCATTTCCTTTCCTCCAAGGGAATTGCAGCCATGACCTCTAAGCAGACTGGGTCCTTGAAACAAAATCACTTGGAGCAAATCAATTTCAAAGAAAATGGGTTTAAAGCAGCTCCTGTTCTTGGTGTTCTTGTAAGGAAACTAATGCCAGTACAGCACAGCTCTCTGTCAGACACTCTTCTTGACAGCTGGATACTATTCTACTTTAAAAAAGAAAACCAGGAAAAACCTCTCTACTCCCAACCCCCTCCCATATAATTGTTTTCTGGTGTTAGTTCCTCACATTTATAGAAGCTTCACTGCATGTTCTGTGTGTTTAAAGCACACTACTCTCTTTTGCTTGTCCTTTTCCTTCCCCACTGCTTTCTGGCAGCTTGCCTCTATGCATCCTCTGTGCTGCTTTGTCGACTGACTGTTTCCCCCCACACCTCTCTGTCAAGATTTTGTCTTCCAAGCTGACTGTTGTTCCATGACTGGGCATCAGTCTGCTTGTGGGAGGTGGTGAGTGACTGCCTTTGCAGCACTTATTAAACTGTCTCTATGTTGCCTCATGAGAACTTCTTGCTTTTGTTCACCTGCTCCTTCTCCCCTCCCACTGGAGAGGGGGACTGAGCGAGCAGCTGTGTGGATGCTTGTGTAGCTGCAGAATGATCCTGCCTGAAATGTGTTGCTCTACCCATCAGAAAGATTGTTTATTCAAAGCACACTTGGAATAGGTATGTCTTGAAGACCCATTTAAACTTAAGTTAAAAAAGGCTTTCTCCTAAATAAGCATGGCTGTGCCTCAAAGTAAAGGTTCCTAGTTTGGCTTTTTGGCTTTTTAAAAATTTTTAGGTTACACAGCAGTCACTGGTGATCCTCAGGTCAAAAGAAAGATACCTGTTTCCCACCTAGGTTTTTGTAAGTGGTTAAGCTGCTAGACACAAGTGCTGCCTATTTATTTTGAAGTCACAGGCTGTGTTTCAAGGGAAAATGATCACTTAACTCCCCTGACCTAAGACTTGGCACGGACTGGGTCATTGAGATCTGAATTGCTTCTTTTTTGTAGCAATTGACCCACACTTGAACATGACCTGCCCATCTCAGTGTGTGCTTGAATTTTGCAAACCTAGATGGTATGGTGTCAGGAGTGTTTTCTCTTTTCTTTTTTGTATGCTTGACCTCACATAATCATTTCTTTCATATCTTTGTGATGAAGTTGCTTGGGTGTCCTAGTTGGAATCAGGGCTCTGTATTACTTAACCATAGCACACAGATGAGAATACACAGTTCCTGCTCATTTATTTCCAATTCAGCTAGAATAAAGGGGGAGCAAAATGTACATATCCTATGGAGTGATGGGGGAAAATAACAGGAAGATGATGCCTTCTTCCCAGCCCTTTCCTTTTAGCTGTTTCTGCTCTCTTCACATTTCATTGCAGATGACTTTTCTTCAATTTTTAACATTCATCTTCACAAGTCAAGGCATCTCCCAGCCACCCTCCCTTTATTTATCAACCACTTCTGTGTCCTTTCTTAAAAGTAAAGCTAAAGCCAGCTGCTCACCTTTGAAATGCTGTCTCACCCAAAATCCCACCTGGCCTCCCTTGCTGGTGGGTAACTGCTCCAAGCAGCTGTGGTGTGTATCCTCTTTACAGAAGACATCCTGCTGAAGAGGGAGCAAGGTCATGCTCTGGTCTGTCCAGGGTCTAGCTTTAGCTGCATTTGTGAAGAGAGAATGTGCACATTAAATGTATAGATGGCATAAAGGTGGGAGGGGCCACACGTGCACTTCAAGATGAGAGCAAAATTCTAAATTATTTAAAGGGTGAAATTTGAGATACAAAATGAACCGTTTCAACCAAACAGTGATAACAACAAACACCAGGCAACCAATGGCCAGATGGCAGCTGCAGAAAAGGAGGAGGGCTAGAGAGCTGAGGTGTATTATTGTGGAAAAGGAATACGTTTTAAAGGGATGAATAAAGAGAAGTATTGCTCCACTCAGTATCTTCACTGAAGTAACATAGGCAATTTCCAGCTTACCTGGAAAGATGTGGCTCAGTGGGAGAGAGGGAAGAGGAGGCCAACATAAGTGATCTAATGCCTGGCAAACCTGACCTGGGAAGGTTTTTTAGGCTAGAGTTGTTTAGGCTAGAGATGAAGTGTCTGAGAGCAGACAAAGTTTATGAAGGCTGTTAGAAAGAGGATTAAGGAATAATCTCTCTCTGTGTTTTTGGTAGATGGGAAGAGGAGCACCAGGCTTAAGGTGTAACCCCTCAGGTTGTGAGTAGACACTGGGAAGAGCTTTTCCTGGTAAGGGGAGCTTGACTGGGACACTGCTGGGACCTTCCTGCAGAGACTTCTGGAAACAAGTAGAGGGGATAGTGGGTTAGTCTTTGCCAAATTTCCTTTAACCCTGTTTTTCTGTGTTTAGCCACAGTGAGGAACAGTTTCCTTGCAGGTGCTGATAAGACCCTTACCTCCTTTCTTTTTGGGATGTATGGAACGTTCTTAGCTGTGGGGGTGGATTTGTCTCCATCCTCCAGATGAAGCCTGTAGCTCAGGGCTGAGAGGTTCTGAGCAACCTCCTCATGAAACTGCATTTATTGCACCCTGGACTATCTTTATTTTCCAGAAGGGGCATTGCTGGAGACAGCTCAGCCCCCATGTTTATTGTCTATGCTTATTAAAAGTCAGGGATAGTTTTGCATTCTTCTTAGGGCTACCTTCCTTCAGGGCAGGTACATCTTAGAGAAAGCTGGTCAGAGCAGTCCAAAAGAGAAAGGCAATGATCTAAAAAGTAATCAGGGTGGGCAGTGAGAGGTCCTCACCTTGATTTAGTTTAGCAGAGCAGATATACATTAGATCTTGCTTCTCCCGTGACACATATCCCTCTTTGTTCAAAAATGCTTCTTCTTCCTTGTTTCTAGCAGGCAAGAAAGCTCATTTTCTCCCTCAAATTTTCAGCATCTTTGACAGCAGAAATTAAATTCTTTGAAGTCTCCTGAGACTGCTGCTCTTAAAAACCCAGTTTCCTAATCTCAGAGGATTTAGAGGGAGAGAGAACCACTGTGATGTAGAAAGGAAATAATGCAGAAAAAATTGAAGTGAGTGGGCTGGAATTACAGCTGGATGACCCTTGGGTTTAACTGAATCATATTTGCATTGCATTATCCAGATGTTTTAATGAAGATTTTTCCTGCTTTCCCAGCTCACCTCGTCCTTCAGTGTGGGAACCTGTGACTGTGTCTGAGGGCAGCTGGCTCTGCCTGAGGGCTCTGCCTCTCCCCCCAGTTCTCATTGGACAGAGCAGCTGCTGAGCCCAGGTTTCCCTCATTCCAGGGATGAGGATCCAGCAGGGCTGGGCAGGGAGAACAGGACATCATTTTCCATCAGCTAACAGGCCCAAAGCTGAGATGTTTGCTTCCCCTTTTACACTGTCTGTATTGCACTGCCCTCTGTTATCCATTTGCTGTCTCATTGATGCACATACTTCATGCAGGCTAACACAGCTTCCTATGTATCTGTCCTTTTACTTTGCTTGGAAAAGTGATAATCCATTGGATGTATTCTAGTTTTGCTAGTCCCTGCCTGTAATGGCACAGCATCATCAGTATGGTCAGTGTCAGCACAGCTTCTCATACCACATCTGTAGTTTTCTGCATTTAAGGATTCTGGCCAGTTGGCATGGACTTTAGGGGATTTAAATCAGCTCAAACTTGCTGGAGTGACTTTGTGTTTAACATTCAGAAGTATTTTATAATTATCTCACTCATTACATTAATAGAAATGCACTTTTATTTGGGGCTCTTATCTATTTTCAGAGTTCATTTCCCACTGTCTTCACCTCCTTTTCATGCCTTCTTTTAGTTTGGACAAGCCCATATGTGACCATTCTGAGGAATTTTACCCATTTTAAGAGGGCAGGGGAATACAGGACCTCGTGGTGGCTGGTTAGTAAAGGGTTGTGTAAGTCTGGAGTTTTCTGGTGGCTTCAGACAACACCTCCTGACCCAAGCATGAGCTAACACCAGGCTGTGGACTATGGCAACAGTTCCTTGGAATAAGTTGAAACTGCCTTGCTTTTCAGATGAATGAAGCCTGGAAAATTAACAGAGTACTTGGCAGGTAGAAATCAAGCTGCAGAGAACAGTCCTGGCAGTCCCATCCCTTATCTGGTAGGAGGTCAGTGCTGTTGAATCACTTCTGTGATTCAATAGCAAGATGGTCCTCCTGCAGGCTTTGGGGTCCCACACCTCCAGGGTCCTACCCACCTTGCAGGCCAGGGTGAATTGGAGCATTATGGAGTTAAAAGTTTATCCCAAAGGACTGGAGTAGGCTGCTGTGCTGGCTTTGTCTGGGTTAGAGTTAATTTTCTTCACAGTAGCTGCTATGGGGCTGTGTTTTAGATTTGTGACCAAAACAGTGCTGATAACACAGGGCTGTGTTACGGCTGAGCAGTGCTAAGACAGAGTTTTTCTGCCTCCCACCCCACCAGAGAGAGGGCAGGGGATGCACAAGGAGCTGGGAGGGGACACAGCCAGGACAGCTGACCCCAGCTGACCACAGGGGTATCCCATCATACTCAACACATAAAGCTGAGGGAAGAAGAGGGGAAGGGGGGACATTCAGAATGATGGTGTTCATCTTCCCAAGTCACCATTACACGTGGTGGAGACCTGCTTTCCTAGAGATGGCTGAACACCTGCTGAACACCCTTGGCAAGCGGTCTGGACCCAGCTGACCACAGGGGTATCCCATCATACTCAACACATAAAGCTGAGGGAAGAAGAGGGGAAGGGGGGACATTCAGAATGATGGTGTTCATCTTCCCAAGTCACCATTACACGTGGTGGAGACCTGCTTTCCTAGAGATGGCTGAACACCTGCTGAACACCCTTGGCAANCTCAGAGGATTTAGAGGGAGAGAGAACCACTGTGATGTAGAAAGGAAATAATGCAGAAAAAATTGAAGTGAGTGGGCTGGAATTACAGCTGGATGACCCTTGGGTTTAACTGAATCATATTTGCATTGCATTATCCAGATGTTTTAATGAAGATTTTTCCTGCTTTCCCAGCTCACCTCGTCCTTCAGTGTGGGAACCTGTGACTGTGTCTGAGGGCAGCTGGCTCTGCCTGAGGGCTCTGCCTCTCCCCCCAGTTCTCATTGGACAGAGCAGCTGCTGAGCCCAGGTTTCCCTCATTCCAGGGATGAGGATCCAGCAGGGCTGGGCAGGGAGAACAGGACATCATTTTCCATCAGCTAACAGGCCCAAAGCTGAGATGTTTGCTTCCCCTTTTACACTGTCTGTATTGCACTGCCCTCTGTTATCCATTTGCTGTCTCATTGATGCACATACTTCATGCAGGCTAACACAGCTTCCTATGTATCTGTCCTTTTACTTTGCTTGGAAAAGTGATAATCCATTGGATGTATTCTAGTTTTGCTAGTCCCTGCCTGTAATGGCACAGCATCATCAGTATGGTCAGTGTCAGCACAGCTTCTCATACCACATCTGTAGTTTTCTGCATTTAAGGATTCTGGCCAGTTGGCATGGACTTTAGGGGATTTAAATCAGCTCAAACTTGCTGGAGTGACTTTGTGTTTAACATTCAGAAGTATTTTATAATTATCTCACTCATTACATTAATAGAAATGCACTTTTATTTGGGGCTCTTATCTATTTTCAGAGTTCATTTCCCACTGTCTTCACCTCCTTTTCATGCCTTCTTTTAGTTTGGACAAGCCCATATGTGACCATTCTGAGGAATTTTACCCATTTTAAGAGGGCAGGGGAATACAGGACCTCGTGGTGGCTGGTTAGTAAAGGGTTGTGTAAGTCTGGAGTTTTCTGGTGGCTTCAGACAACACCTCCTGACCCAAGCATGAGCTAACACCAGGCTGTGGACTATGGCAACAGTTCCTTGGAATAAGTTGAAACTGCCTTGCTTTTCAGATGAATGAAGCCTGGAAAATTAACAGAGTACTTGGCAGGTAGAAATCAAGCTGCAGAGAACAGTCCTGGCAGTCCCATCCCTTATCTGGTAGGAGGTCAGTGCTGTTGAATCACTTCTGTGATTCAATAGCAAGATGGTCCTCCTGCAGGCTTTGGGGTCCCACACCTCCAGGGTCCTACCCACCTTGCAGGCCAGGGTGAATTGGAGCATTATGGAGTTAAAAGTTTATCCCAAAGGACTGGAGTAGGCTGCTGTGCTGGCTTTGTCTGGGTTAGAGTTAATTTTCTTCACAGTAGCTGCTATGGGGCTGTGTTTTAGATTTGTGACCAAAACAGTGCTGATAACACAGGGCTGTGTTACGGCTGAGCAGTGCTAAGACAGAGTTTTTCTGCCTCCCACCCCACCAGAGAGAGGGCAGGGGATGCACAAGGAGCTGGGAGGGGACACAGCCAGGACAGCTGACCCCAGCTGACCACAGGGGTATCCCATCATACTCAACACATAAAGCTGAGGGAAGAAGAGGGGAAGGGGGGACATTCAGAATGATGGTGTTCATCTTCCCAAGTCACCATTACACGTGGTGGAGACCTGCTTTCCTAGAGATGGCTGAACACCTGCTGAACACCCTTGGCAAGCGGTGAATGGATTCCTTGTTTTGTTTTGCTTGCAAGTATGGCTCTTGCTTTAGCTATTGAACTGCCTTGATCTCAGTGCAGGAGTTTTCTCACTTTTACTCTTCCAGATCTCGCCCCCATCCTGGCATGGAAAGAGTGAGTGAGCAGCTGTGTGGTGCCTCATTGTCAGCTGGGGTGAAACCATGACAGCTGTGAAGAGAGACTCTGACCCCAAGACAAGAGTTGAGATGACATGATGCTGAGTGACTCAATGCTGCTCAGATGAATTTTTAATATGTTTGCAAATATAAGTGTTCAAACTGACTAATGCCAGAAGGAAATTTTGACACTTGCCTCTTTTGCATCCTTTTGTCTTGTTCAAATATCTGAAATCCTGACTGAATTCAAGACTGACCTGATGACATTCCAGAGTCAAATTTTTGTCAGCAACTGCCTTTTCTTGGTATTATACCAAGCCTGATCCATAGAGACATTCACATGCACATGCTGAGCAAATGGAGTAAATTTGGGAGTGATAATGAAAATAAACCAAAAGCCCCAAGTTCACACAGCAGCAAGGCAGCAACTGAAAAAGCAGAGACATACCTTGTCTCCTTATTTAGGGGATCTGAACAGCACAGAGCTGGGGCTGCTCCAGAAAACTCCCCTACAGCACACCTTAATCTCTGTGGCTCCAAACACATCAGTCAGACAATAAAATAAGCATGGGACCTCTCTCTGAGTTGAACTGGCATGGGACTGCCTCTGCCCATACTTTTATATTTCTTACACTCCAAAGTCTGCTGCTGACACAAAACTGGAAGTATTTGTTATTTGTCTTATCTATTTTACCAGTATTTCCTACTGAACCGAGAATGTTTAGCCTAAAATGTGGGATTTGCACACCAGTGGTGTTGGTAATGTCACTTTTGCAAGGTGAAAGCTTGCAAAATGAGATACAGAAAAATTACTTGTAGTGAAAAAATTTAAAATACTACCTTAGTGGTTTGTTTGTTTGGTTGGTTTTTTGTCTGCTTAGAGGCCAACTCTCCTTCTTCAAAATTCCAAGTTTTTGGATGAGCATTTTCCCCATTTTTATTGCATGTAAACAGAAGAGAAGGAAAGGCTGCAGCTTGGATGGTAATTGCTCTCCTGGGCTATGGTTTTGGTTCATATTCTGTCTGATACAGCATAAGAAGCACTTTGAATTGCAGAACAGAGAAAAGGATTCCCAAGGAAAGTATCAGCTCTAGTTTTCCATCAGATGAGGGACTGAATGGGGCACTTGAGGGAGCTATTCACCTTCCCGTGGGAGTGGTGAGGAGAAGGAATAACCAACAGCTTCATGAAAAAGGAGCTGAATGAAAATAATAAATTTTAAAAGAAGTAGCAGTCATTAGTTTTAGGGAAAGCCAGTGCTATTATTAATCAGGAGGTAAATTTGAGTTTGATCAAGGGGAGCAGCAGGTTCATTTTGGGTTTTTCCAAAGTCAGGCCCCTCTTCTAAATCTGTGCTTAAGAGGAGCCTTTCTCTACTGATGATATGAGAGACTGCCAGCATTAGACTTTGTGCTTCTCTTTGATTTCAGCAACCACCAGTGCCTGGCAGCTTATTTGGGTAGCTAACTCCCTTTAACAGGGAGGCCCTCTGCTCTTTTTTGGTTTAATTGTGAACTCCACCCATTTACTGGAGAAATCTCTGGTACTTACTGGGAGTAGGGAACACCAAATACCTGGAGCAGGGGTAAACCCTGCAGATCATCTGGCCAGGTGGAGATGCAATGTGGTGCCCTTGGATGTGTGGGAGAGGCCTCAGGAGCTTTGCATGAACAGCCTCAAAATGTCAATCCTTCTGCTAGTGGAAAAGTGAAGCTAGGTTATAGTTAGAGCAAACAAAAGTAGCTAGTTAATGGACCTAGCCTAGAAAATCTGTCATGTGGGTTTATAAAATACATTTAAACAGAAGAAAACTAAATTTTGCTGATTTATTCCACAATCATATCTCCTTCTTTCTCTGTACTTGGCCGTGCTTGCTTGTCTAGCTCACACTACACATTCTAAAACAGATTAAATGGGCTGGTAATCAAACGCTTTTTCAAGGTTTTTGTGGGATCCCCTTTGCATTTTATTCTTCCCCAGGTCCCTCTTTCACCCCCTCTCCTGATGGATCTTTAAGCCATGGAGAAGGCCATGCCTTGTCCATGTGGGAAAGGCTCATACTGCTCTGGCAGATCTCTTAAGTTCTCAATGATATCACAAACAAATCATTAATCCAGTGAGAGCTGAAAGGTTCTTCTGCCCCTGAGAAGGCGAGGTGGAAATAGCAAAATGAAACATTTTTAAGCTCTCAACCTTATATTTCCTATTACTGTACAGGCTATAAGTCACATGTGATGGGGAAATTCATATGAGTGGTTTTTCCAGTATTTCCTGGCATGTTGGTCACCCCCTTGCTCGTGGTAGCAGCAACCAGGCTGTGTCTGTCTCAGAGGGATATGTACCACCACAGAGAGGAACAGGGAGAGAACTGTGGTGGCTTTCCTCCCTCACAGTAAAACCCCAGTCCTGGGAGGACCTGGAAGAGAGAGACCTACCAATGGGCCAAAGATGGGGATCAAGCATTTCTGATGTAATGCTGGAAGGATGGAGGCTGGGAATCAAATCCTAGCAGGACAGACATGCATGAGAGTGCTGGAATTGTGCTCCACTGGCCTGGAAAACCAGGGCAAAAGGGTTGGTTCTTCAAAAAGCCAAATGTGCTGTTTTCGAGACAGAAGTAATTTCTTGGCTGTCATCGACAGCTCCTTTTTAGGAGGATCCTGTTTTGTAACTGTGAATGAAAAGAGCTGCTTGGCAGTCAGCCAGCAGCACAGCTACTTAATTTACCAATGAAAACTTTGAAGAAATAGAGGAAGTTTGCTAGAAAGCAGGTCTGCAACACAGCAGGCTGTGTTTCTCCTTGCAACAGAAAATCCAAGAAAGATTTGAAGGATCACGTAAATATATTTTGTGTACTCAGATTTACCGAACCATGTAAATTTAGTGGTTAGAATAGAGTACACAAAGTAACTCTGCATCTACCTCAGTCCCTTCTCTTCTAAATGCCAGCTCTTGGATCACTTTGGGCCTCCTTGGATTTAAGGCAGTCAGGCTCTTGCCCTTTTTGTAAGGGTTGACTGGCTCTCTCCTGACATAGCTGGATCCCTTTCAAACAAAGGTATAGATAAAAAGTATATTTCTGAATGTTTCTTCCTGGGATGCATCCCAGTGCCTAGGGGACGAGTAAAAAAATCTTCCCCACAGCAGACCTTTAGTGCCTGGATGTCAGTACCCAAAGACACCAGTGTGAGCTACAGGAGGATGATTTCAGCCCTGTGAGTAAATCCTCTGGAGAATAAAACCTGTCAGATCACAGCACTGCCAAGAGCTCAGTGCTGCATCAGCAGGACACTCACATCCAAGCAACTGAGAAGAGACCATTTTATTAATGATAGTCCCTGCTGCTGGAGCATAATTTCTTTTGGAGATTCTCCTCATAAAAAAGTCCCTCCATGCTGCCTGCTGACACCTGTCATCTTCATGGGGTTCATGATGAGTTGGCCACCGAATTGGGCTCAGAAATGTAAATTTTCCTTGGAACATTAATCGTTATGTGACTCCAATAACAAACATCTCAGCTGGCAAACCTCCTTACACACAGGCTCACGAGACACTCCACATCCTCCTAGTCTACCTCAGCTTGCCCCAGCTGGCATCAGAAATAAATTCTGTTGTGAGCAGCCCCCTGCCTTCCCATCTTTAGGGTTGCATTTTGTTTAATTACTGGTGATTTTGGAAGAGACAGGTACAAAACTTTGTGCTCCACTTTCCCATGCCTTACATCCCCAGCAACTCCAGCTGTCCACTTTTCACTCTCACCAATACTTAATGTTTTCTCTAAAACTTCTGTAAAGCCCTTTGGCATTTCCAGCTTGAGATTCTGCAGCAGAAGGAAAATGAAAATTTAGGGCAGCATTAAGTTAATTAAACCTACCATCAAATTAATAACACAAGAAATACTGTGCAGACTACATTATTCATTGTCATGTTTTATTCAGTAAATCTCCATTTTTAATGCTTTTAGTATTACTGGAGGATTTCTACTCTGCTTTGCTAGAGTTACATGGCACACAGGGTTTCTCAGGTTCTGTATATAAAGTCAATGTAATTTTCACTCAAGTGATAAAAGATCCCCAATCAGTAAAAGAAATGAGAAGTGCCATGTCTCTGGTTTCTTGGAAGGAAATAATCAAACATGGAGGATTACATTACTGTATATTTAAATGAATCAGTTTTAATTCATTACCTTTCCTCTATTTTCTTGTACTCCTACTATTCTCACCTCCATCAGTTTTGTCCATCAGCAAAGTTCCAGTTCACCTCTTCAAGGTTTTTCTGAAGGTTTTGATGCTGAAGCCTCATTGTTCCACCGTGGCACATCCCAGCATTATCTGTACAGCTCTGCTCCTGACCACTGCAGGAGGTCATTATTTATGAATAAAACTACACTCATGAGGCAGGAGGTTAGGACTGAGAGGCTGTGTGCTCCTTCAGGTTTTTTTTTTTTTTTTTGTTTAAGTGCAGCCAAGCAAGAGCTAAATAACATGGTTCAAAGAGTTCTTTCATTCCAAGGGGACTGTGGATCACAGTCCAAAAGAACTAGTGCAAAATGAAATTATGGGCACAATAACCTAATGCATGCTTTGAAAAGAGGCAGTGGGAATGTAACTTCCCTTGGAGAAAGGAAGGAAAATAATGAAAACTGAAACCATGGCACAGAGACAGCATTATTAAGAAGGAAGGCATAAGGAAGGAATCAGCAGGAAATGTGCAGCTATTGCTGTGACACAACACAAGGGAGAAAGGGAGCTCATATAAGCATATTAGAAGTTCTCTTGCTTAATTGCTGTGTTTATTAGAGGTTATTCTTGATACAAAGTTTATTGTTGATACAAAGATTATTGTGATTCTTTCCTCTCCTACCTCCTTTGGCCACCTGCCCTGTTTTTGTTTGGCGAAGTCTTAGCATTTACAATATTATTTTTCCTGATAGCTGGCAATAATGTTTAAAATGTTCATTTTTCAAAAAATGCAGCAAGAACCTACTCACCCAGAAGAGCTCAGGGTATTCTTCTAGACCATCTTCTTTATTTCCTTTTAAAGCAGTCTTTTACATTTCTCAGCCACTTCATGAATTTTTATATTCTATTCTGGTGCCTCTCTAGCATGAAGGTTGGTAGACCTTGCCAACATGCTTCAAGCCAGAAGACTTTAGAGCATCTTTAGCATCAAAAATAAAACTCTCTTCCTGTGGCTGTCTGCAGAAAGGTGTGAAAAGCGGACTTTCATGCTGTGATATTCAAGTGCTGCAGTGCCCAGAACAGAGCTCCAGGAGGGGAATTCATGAGGCTGAGTGGCACCTAACGAGTGAAGGAGGGAGGGCTGGGTGCCTCAAAGTGGGATTAGCATCCTTCATCAGTCTGAGTGGGGAAATGAGAAAGAAGTGAAGCTATTTCTGAAATAACTCTCTACCTACTACTGAAGTGTTTATACCTGTTCTTTGATGTGCATCATCTGGGGCCTTCTCTTCTGCTCTTTAGAAAAGAGGGTGTGAGAAAAGATTATATTAGTAAAGTTTATGTGAGCTCTTGGTCAGGAAAGGAGAGACATGTTTTCTACATCCTCTTTAACCTGAAAAGACTTCAACCTATGTTGCCTCTTTCTCATTTTTGCTAAAACATTCAGACAACAATAAATGAAAAAATCATCCACTTGTGGCTATCCATTTACCTCATGGAAAAGCTGGCTCCAAAAGCTGTATTTTGATAGTGTTGCAGCTATAAAGAGATTTCAAGAGATGGAAACTTGTGATGGCAGGACATCTACTTCAGGACATCTACTGTGTCCTATGTTATCAACCAAGAGCAAACCTTCTTCAACATCTGCATCCTTTAGGATATTTAACCCAAACCCTGATGGCTCTCGGTTCTAAGGGGGTAGAACAGGATGACTAAGCCACAAAATATGATAAAGGGTGCACTGCTGGACTGAGGGTTTGGCTCAGGGGCTGCCGTGGGCCTGGGTGGGAGCTGTTGCCTTGACTGACTGCAAGCTGGACACTTCCACAGAAGGAAGATGCTACTGACAGCTGCCTGGAAGAACTGGTCCTGACACAGGTGCCTGGTGGGGTCAGGAAGAAGGAGGAGCTGGGAGGTTCTCCCACCTTTGCAGCTCTTGTGGACTTTGCTGGTTGCTGAGGCTTGCAAGGCTCCCATGTACAGGGCAGCTCTTGCCCTCCTAAGGCACTGAGTTTCCTCTAAGCAAAGAACACCAGGCACATCCTGTGGCAAGAGTGTCTGACTGAAAAGCAGCAACCTGGCTGTGGGTGATGCAGGGAAGCAGTGCCACACCCTGCAGCCATACCCTGGTCTGATTTTCAGAGGCAGAAAATTTACCATTGGAAGGTAAGGTGAGTGTAGTTAGTGATTCACTTCTTTAGTGCTCATGGCTTCTCAGCATCCTCTGCTTGACCTTCAAAGTTTGCATGACCACGCCTTCATAACAAAGACATAAGGCACAATTGCAATTGAAAAGGATTTTAAATCTAAGTTTAGTTTACAGCATGCTGTGTGGGCTCACTGACCCATTAATCAGAGTGACATTTTTGATTTACTGGCCATGTAGCATGGCTTGATTTGCAGCATGCAGCTTTGGATACCAACCATGACAAAGAACACCATCAGTGTGGAGTAGTTAGAAAAACTACATGACTAAGAAGGAGGGGTCTTCTTCTTCTTTTTTTTTTTTTGACAAAGACCCATAGTGCAGGTGGCTCATGGAAGGACTGAGCACTCCCAGCTTCTGTGTGTTCATTCCTTTGTTGGAGGGTGGGGGTGATCAGCACCTTCTTCATGTCCAGCCTGGAGATGAGTTTTTGCAACAGCAACTGCTTTGCCTTTTTCACTGTTGACTGAGTAGTGTCCTCGGGAGAAAATTCCAAATGGAGACAGCTCACGGCCATGCATTATACAATTCCCTGCTTTCACATTAGGACTCTAAAGCAGCCATGGCAATCCAAGGCTGACAGTTCAAAGCAACTCTCCTGTGTCTCTCTCGTTGCAAACAGTGGAAGAGAGGAGTTGCTATGTGCTTGAGTGGGTTGTTGGACTGAATAAATAGATGCTTTTGGATGCAAAGTTCATACAATGGCATTTGAGGATGCTATTCAGTACTTAACTGTGAATAATAAGGCATCACTGAAAGCATTCCAAAGTCTACATAATAACTTGGGATTTGGGCTTGGAGAGAAATTTGCAGCAATAATACATGTCAGCACTGTTTTGGGAAGGCTGGCAGTGGAGGAATGCCAACTGATCAGCTTTGGTTTTGTTTTTGCAATGTTTATCCTGTTTGTTTGGGTTGTCAGGCTGAAGTTCAAGAATCAATCAGCAAGCTATAATGGACATATTTTCATTATGGCACAAGGAGCCTCAAGTGTCCTTCACTCATGTATTATTCACACAAATAGATGAAACAAAGAAGCCATCTACTACAGCACACAAATCCCAGGATATCTGCACAACATAAAACTGCACTGAGGCCCAGGCAAAGCCTCCACTCCCCTGCAGTTGCAAGAGCAAGAGTAAAATTTTGGGTTTTTGCAGAAGTGTGATCACTTGTCATGTTTCTGTTAACTGAAGCACTGGTTGGGTGGATGCTGGATACAGAGGTGCCAAAAGTCTGTTTGCTGAGAGGCCTTTGAAGTGTCTTCAGGATGGACATTAAGACCCTTTCCATCTCTAAAGAGGAGACATTGTCTCACTGTGAGAACCAGCAGCAACCACTGAAAGACAGAAGATGTTTATATTTTCCACAGAAAAGAAATACAGATGGCATGCTAAAACCACCTGTGTGTGTAACAGTGGTAGAGACTAATGCTCTATGAGGAACTCAGGTAGAATTATTCCAAGTTATTCCCATATTCTCCAAATATTAGGCATAGTGTTTCCCCATTTTTATTTTATCTGTGCATCAAGTGTTTGTTCTGCCAGAGAACTCTATATTTGCATTCACTGAAAGTCAGCAGGGAATGGTTTATACATATTTTCCAGGGTTTCTCATATAAAACCTTGAAGACAAATTCTCTACAATGCTTTCTGAGAAGCTCATAAGGCTGGGGTTATAAACTGCATTTTGTGGGAAATGTTGGCTGGTGTACAATTGGCAAAAGGGAGCATGCAGCAACAGCCCCAGTGCTCCCTTGGAGAGCTGTATACTGGCCCTGCTTCTGCCCTAGTTGCAACATCTGAATGTTTTTCAGTCGAGCTTTTCCCTGTTCATATGCTCTTTATTTTCTACATAGCTGAACTGTGGCTTAGAGCCAGCATGCTCAAAGCTGAAACTTTGGTCACAGGGAGATTTCTTTGTCAGACTGTGCATGTAAATTGCTATTTAATAGCAACTGCTCGAAGGTCTGACTCTGGGTGTCTCAACGTGAGGACCCGAAATTTGCAAATGTCCCTTGGTGCCGTGTGTTGTGGCTTTTCCTCCCAGCTGTGAAATGGGAAATGCTCCCTGGTCACAAAAGGGCTTTGTGTGAAGAAATGAATGTGATAATGATGGATCCATACAAACCTCTTGGTGGCCAGAGCAGGGCTTAAGCACTGCATTGTGTGTCAGGGGCTGAGCTCTGTGCCACAGGAAGAGAACAACCTGTTGACTTGCTGCTCATAAGCTGAGCACTTTGCAGTGTGTGTGCTGAGGGAGGTGAGTGTCCTAAGGTGAAAAAAACCCCATAAAATTTCGTGATTAAACCCTAACACGACAAAGGCAAACAGGAGGGGTAAAATGCACCCTGCACAGGGCTGCCTCTCCTCTGTTATCTGCCTCATCTTTCCCAGGATGCTGCTGTGTGTTCCCCAGCAGTTCTCCCTTAGGGCAGCTACAGGTGCTGAGGAAGTGAAGTGTGTCCTGAAGTAAGTTTATGGGGTTATTTACCTTGTGTTGGCTTCATCTGGGTTTTTATGGCTGCAAACAGACTGGCACATGGCTGTAAATTGTCTTGTGGTTTTTTTTGGACTATCTACATCTGAAGTCTTTTACCCCTAAAACTCTTCAGAAAGGTTTGCTTGGTGGGTTTTATTTGTTTGTTTGTTTTTTCTTTTTTTGTTTAAAAACACTTTGTATTTCTTCACCTCGGTGAATTTTACTACTCTTTCCCAGTCACCCTGATAGCACAAGGCTTCTTCTTCTGGATTATTATTTCCTTTTATTTTAAGCAAGATTCTTGATTCTCCAAATAAGGATATTAAAAGGGGAAGGAACTCATGGTTTCCATCTCTTGTAAATTTCTCACTGAAATTGCTGCCCTATAAAGCTGTATTATGCTACAATTTGCTCTGAAACACTGCTTAAGAGAGGAGAAGGAAATTAAATTCTTTTACAGAGTGTCTTTAGCAAAAGTTAAAAAAAAAGGGACATTGTTGCAGCTATAAAGATTTGTCCCTGAATAGGGATAGGGTGGAAGGGTCCACAAGGCCCTGTGCCCTGCCCTTACAGACTGCTGTCATTTTAAAATGATGCTCTACAGTACATGCTGACATAGTTTGACTAGTTTAGAAATTACAAGTTTTCTTTCTACATTTAATGCTTTTTTAAAACATTACTGAAGTACACAGAGTAGTGAATACTACTACTAATGACAAAGGAACACTGCAAGAGAATGTTTCAGTTTGTTCTGGGAAAGGAACAAGCTGGCTCTTAGCAATCATGGTCCAGGGTAGGCGGAGGGATGAGAATTTGAGTCATCCTTGACATCCCCAGCAGACTGGGACATGTCACTACGAGTGCCTGACCTGTCAGACATACACTGGAATCCCAGGTGCCATGCTGAATCCACATCTTTTCAGAAAGATGCTGGAAAAAGATATCAGAAGTCTTTTCATGGGGTGTCCACTTCACTAGGAACAGGTGAACTCTGATTGCTGCCAGACCAATACAAGGGCAGACTGGACTGTTTAGGCAACCCATACTTAAATTTGCCTTTCCTAACATAATTCTAATAATAAACCAGAAGAAGAACAGTAATCAAGGCAGCTAAGAAAATACAAGACTTAAACCTTTTTCCAGCTTTCTCTCTGTTGCCTGTGGTGACAAAGCATATAGGCTGATGCATTCATCACTACTTCTAAGTGTGCATCCAAATGAGTTTGATGGTCCAAACTAGTATTCCTCAAACGTTTTGCAAGCCTAACACGCTTTCCACTGCAGCTGTATTCTTGAGATAACCCTTTAGTTTGCCCCTTTAACTTTTAGTTGTTGGCAGCTGCTCAGTTCCTTGAGTGAGGTGGGATCGGGAAGAGAATTAGGAAAAAAACCCACATGCATATATTTTTATGACATCCCAGAAGTTTTTCTTAAAATTTTTCTAATCTTCTATGATACCCTTTTAACATATATTTGGGAAGGCTTTCAGAGCTGCAAATCAGTTCCTCCCTTTGCAGATGCATGGCACCTGCATTGCTTGGTGGGCCCCAGCCTCAGGAGTTTGTTTTCATTTTTCCTGAAACCTGCTCATGTGTCCTTTCTGCATTCCTTGGCACAGCAGAGCATAAAACATCTGTCTCTTACAGCCCAGGCACAAAGACAGATTTACTACAATAAGAGGAGTAATTCAAAATTTGATTGTTTTTATTTTAAAGCTATTCTGGCTCCAATAGAAATATTTCTGAGAAAAGAATACAACAGTTTTTCTCAGGCCACCTGTGGCATATGTGAGCAAGACCAGCTAGATTGTTATCCTGGTTTGGGATCAGGTAGAGTTTGTTTTCTTCTTAAGACCAGCTGCAGTGCTGTGATTTTGATTCAGTATGAGAATAACGTTAATAACACCCCGATGTTTTGGCTGTTGCTAAGTAGAGCTTTTCCTAAGTCAAGGACTTTTCACTGCCTCATGCTCTGCCAGTGAGGAGCTGCAAAAGAAGCTGAGAGGGAACACAGCCAGGGCAGGTGATCTGAACTGACAAAAGGGATATTCCATACCATGGAACATCATGTCCACTATACAAATTGGGAGAGTTACCTGGAAGGGTTTTGTTCACTGTTTGGGGCCAGGTTGGGCACTGGTCAATGGGTGGTAAGCAATTGTATTGTGCATTTCTTGTTTTGCTTCTGTTACTCTCTCTCTTTCTCCTTATCATTACAATTATAATTATTATATTTTGTTTCAGTTATTAAGTTGTTCCCATCACAACCTCTGGGTTTGCCTTTTCTTTCAGATTCTCCTCTCCACCAGAGGGAAGGGTATGGAGGGAATGACAAGGGGCTGCTTGGTACTTAATTGCCAGATGGGATTAAATCACAACAATTATTTTCAGTTATTTCCTTTTGAGAGCTTTCTCAACAACAGTATTCACAGAGGTGTTCATTTTTCTCCAGATTTCCTGGAACCAAATCAGAAGCTACTTTGTTGTTTAAGAATCATTACTTTAATTTCCACCTCACTTAAAACACATACTTTCCCTCCAGTGGCTCAGACTTTAACAATAGATCTCGAAGTAGAAGAGCAGTGTGAAAGTAAAGCCATGCCAATTTTGTGGAATCATCTTTTTTTTTTGTTCAGGAAGAGGTTTTGGGTTCAAATAAAGGCAGTTTTATTATTTTCTCTCTTATAAGCTAGTTGTAGCTGAAATGCAGCTCCCTCTTTGGGGAGGTCAGCGCTGCAGATCACTAAGCAGTGCCAAATTAAGACAAAGAACCTGCCTTCACCAGGAAACCTAGAGGTGGGTGTTAGAGTTTAACACTAACCAGTGTTAGAGTTTGAAGCACTAGGGCTGTCTTGAAGTCTAGGGCAGTCTTTCTTCTGTCTCTCCCTTGACCCTGGCAGTCAGGGGACTCAGGCTGCAGCCTGACCTAACCCTTGGAAATGTGTTCTGAGTGATGAAGCTCCAGGTCCTTTCCCATAGCCTGGCTTAATTAGCCTCATCCATTTCCCTCCAGTTCTTCATTTGCATTGGCCTAGTAAGAGTTATTGCTCTGAGCTGATCTGAGGTGAATTTCCTTAATTTTGTGTCTGGTGTCCATGAGAGTTGAGCAGAGGTTTCACTAGGAACTATGCACAGGATCATGGATGATGCAGGCTGGAAGGCACTTCAGGAGTTCTTTAGTGCAACCTACTTCTCAAAGCATGGTCTACATTGATTTCATATCAGACACAATTTAGCTTGTTCTTGAATTTTTTTTCCCCCTCACTGATTATTTTTCAAAATGAACTTTTTATTGAGGTCAAGACCGGTCATCTCCCCTGAATAAGTGTGGACAAGCACATGGGACAGCAGCAATTGTCATTCAGCAATTATTTCCATTGCACGAGTTAGGCTTTCTCTCTGTGGATAGAAGTCAGCTGGAGGAGCTGACTTTTAAAGCAAAATGTTCTCATCAGAGTTGTCAGGAGTATCTCAAGCTGACCACAAAGAACTGAGACAGCCATGATAATTACATGCTCTTGGAAGTTTTGCACATCTCTGCAGTAAAACTCCTTTCCTCTGAGTTAGTAGAGGAAAAATGCTGCAGGCTGTGTCAGGTCTTTCATTTGTTTTATTTCCATACAGAGTGTTCAGGGGTGGATGGTGAATGGAGGGAAAACTGTGTCTAACTAGGTAAAGGTACAGATGGTACCTGTTTCAAGAACAGCTGATCTAATTCTGGATCCCTAATGCTTTACAGGTTATACATCTGAAATGGAGGATTCTTTTACATCTGGTGAGGAGAAGCAGCTTTGATTATATATATTCATAAGCAGTGGCCAGTGAAAAAAGCAGTTTTGAAGCATTTGAGCAAGGAATCTATTTCTTATCATAACTCTTAGACATCTATGTAATGAGGTCATGTCCAAATATATGACCCTAACAATTCTGCAAATATCTGACAGAATCCTTTGCACAATTCTATATTCCAGTCAGTAGGAAGCATTCCTGGTTTGATTAACTTAAGAGGTAAGCACTGTTATATCTAGGACTCTTGTGCTAGTCTCTATTAGGGATTTTTCATTATAGGTAGTAGATGATTTTAAAAATAAGCAAAAGAAAAGAATTATCTCTCTCCTTCTTCCCTGTAACTTTTTCAGGGAGCACAATTACATTCCTTGCACCAAATCATCATCAAGACAGTTGTTGCTTTTAGAACAAAAAAGAGTGCAAGCGACTCCATATAAGACAATTCCATATTTTTGATCAATGGCTTTGAAAAAGAAACCCTCCCAACACTCAATACACCCTTTTCTCACCACATCTGCTGAGGTTCAAAGATTAAAGTGATGAAAATGAAGATGCTTAATGTTTTATTTTTTCACTCAGAGATGGCTCCATTTCAGGTGCTCATGGTATCTTGTCAAGTTTTCAGTGGCATTGATCAGCTACACAATTATATACCTGAGAACAAACACGATGATTTTAGGAGCAGGTGAGTAAATCTGCTCTGAAGCTGAGTGCAGCTGTTGGTGCTGATTTTCAGCCTCTGGGTTGACCTTGCTGTGCAGAACAATCATCTGGATTTGCATCTAGCTGACATCCTGTCAGGATGGCCAGGTCCTTTGTACTTCTGAAAAGATGTCTGATCAAAACAGCACTCTTGCAGGAAAGCCATGGTGGTTTTACAGCAGTTTTTTTAAACTGAGGTACTCTGGGCAAAGCTACATAGGCATGAGTTCCCACTGTGATCCCAGGTAGGCACAATATCTCTTCTAACTCCAGTGACTTATTGCATCTGCATGCACGTCTGCTACCAAGAGATTTTAGAGAGTGACACTTCAGGATGCATACATAAATACTAATTAATCTTTTTCTACATCTGTGCTTTGTACCTGTTTTCGTGCTAGTAGGTGGCCATGTTTTGCTGCCAGTCATTTTTCCTGGGCACCATGCAGCAGCTCAAATATCCCTTGTTCTGCCATCAGAGAACTCTCTTCCTTTCCTGCTTGTCACACAGCCACCTCACCCCTTCCCACCACAGCCCTTTACCTGTTTTCTTTGAGGAACTCTGCAGGTCCTTTTATTGGTGCCTAACATCATCTGCTTTGGTACATCCCTACTGTCACTGCCCACATGTGCACCCTCCCTGGATTGCTGACTGAAGGACTGTCGACGTTTTTTAGAGAAATTTTTTCCTCTTTAGAAATGCAAATGATCCGGTACTTAAGGAAGACAATGGGACATGTGGGTGCGGCACCTCCCTGTCTGGGGGTTCCTCAGGAGGGGACAGAGACCCTGCAGGGGGTGGAGCTGGTGGGGGCTGGGACACAGCCCGGTCCCGCTCCCGGCTCGGCCTTCCGGAACCCCGCCCTTGCCCTGCTGCTGCTGCTGCTTCTGCTCTCGGCTTTCGGAGGAGGACGTGTGGGTAGCTGCGACCGGGGGAGAGGAGCTCGCTCATCGCTGCAGTTCCAGGCCAGCCTGTCTTTCTCCTGCCGCGGCTGCAGAGGTTCGTGTCCCGTTGGTGTCTCGCTGAGAGGGGAACTCTTTCCACCTGGGGATCCCGAGCCCGCCTTTCTCCAGTCCCGGCCGAACCGCGTGGCCGCCGCCGCGCCGGCCCCGCCGTTTCGTCGGCGCCGCTCCGAGCTCCAGCCGCGCCAGCTCGCACCTCCACCCTGCCTGCCGAGGCATCCCCAGGAACTCTTTTCACCTGAGGATCCCGAGATTCGAACTCATTTCTCCCGGTCCCGGCCGGACCACGTGGCCACCACCGCCCCGGGCTGCCAGTGGGTTCTCTGGTCTGGTTTTGTTACATTTGTTGTCTGTTTACCTCATATAAATACTTAGTAAAGATCTGTTATTCCTATTTCCCTATCTTTTGCCTGAGAGCCCCTTGATTTCAAAATATTATTAATTCGGAGGGAAGGGGGGTTCACATTTCTCATTTCAAGGGAGGCTCCCGCCTTTCTTGGGAAATACCTGTCCAAACAAGGACAAGGACAAGGCCACAAGTCTTCTTCTCTCAGGTGCTACCGAAGAAGTCCCTCCAGCAGGTTCCAAACCTTCTCTGGGAAAACTCCAGACTGTCCCTGCCTAGTTAGAGCTCCACAACATATCCTTCATGAGCATTGCTCTCACTTGTTCTCCTTCATCCGAAGCCATGTGCAATGCTCTTGAGGTCTTGCTTTATTTTTCATCACTGATGCTCTGCAGTGCAGTTGAGAGAATAAGGATGAAGAATAGCTGAAGAGTCTTGCTGTCAGACCAGTTAGTGCTGGGGAGATGAGGTGGATTTCTTGCTTACCAATCTGAAAAGCCAGAAGTTCAGGGAAAGTAGATAAACCCAAAAGCAAGAAGGAATAGGGGCAGCCCTGGCTAACTTGCTGGCTAGGTGCACCAAACACACATATAGTGTCTTTGTACAATAAATTAATGAGAGAAAAGGCATTGCTTGCTTTTCTCTTTTCTCAGGAGCATATGGTTAGCCCTATTGAGAACAAGCATTTTTATATGTATATGTATATATAAAATTCTTCAGGAGGAAACTTCCCACGCAAATTCACAATACTGCAATGGCTGGAGAAAGACACAGAGTGTTTCAGAGCTCAACTGCTTTCCTAGCAAGTGACTTTCTTTTTTAGCTGGCTTAATAAGACTGACAAACAACAAGACTTTATGCAACTTCCCTTCTGAGAGATGCATGGGAAAAGTGTCAGCGGTTGATGTGTTGTGGAAAATGTATTCATCTTCTTCCATAAGCCTTGAGCTGCCAGGTTTTTTCACACACAGCTTTCAAGAACAGGTTTGATTAAGTTACCCAAAAAGATCAAATCACTATATTAGTTTCTTTTCCATGAACTTTACTGAAGTCCCCCTGCTAAGGAATAAACACAAATAATCAAACTGCTTTTTGAAAGGCATGAATGACAAGGGCCAAATGAATGATGTTGGACTACAAAAATAAATGCAAAGTATGAAAAGATGCAATTTATCACACACTTTTTAACCAGACTCCTTGGATAGGCCCTCTTCAGCTTCATTCTGAGGAGTTTTATTTTAACCAATGACAGTAATTTTTCTACATTTAATGTATTCTTTTTTGGGTTTTGTCCCTTCTTCCTCCCCCTGAGAACAGAACAGCCAGAAAGGACATTTATTTTCTATTTAAAGTTTTTTCATGTTCCTGTTGGTGGGAATCTGTTAAAAGTGAACTGAAGCTTTCTGTAAAAGTTCAGGTTCAGGACTTCATCACTTACCTTGTGTAGATATCTTTGTAGGATTCCTGGCTCCATTACTCAAGGTTCTGTGTAAAATAGTTTTCTTAGTTTACATCCCCCCCACCCCCACCCCCCTGCCATGAACAGCTCATAAAGCAGTCTGGCTTTTGGGCACCTTGTACTCATATCACCTTAGCTGCAATTATATTCCTCTAAATAGGAGCCTTCCTCTCCTCTTCTTATGGATAATTTCTGGATGATTAACAGTATCTCATGGTATACATGGCAAGGGAGGCAGGAACAGCCTTTTTGGGGCAGTCTGCTTGTGCAGAGATGCTCTGCTCTGAGCTGAACAGAGATTATAGCAAAGTGCTCTTGCAAAGGGATTGGGGAAGCCCCAAAGATCAAGTAATGCTTTAATCTGAGGATCTCCAGAGGGATGTTACCTCTGCCTGATGTCAGTGATAAGACAGACACCTGCAGGCAGCATCCTCTTTCTCTGCAGACCTTTGAGGACACCTGTCCCTGATACACTCCTTCTCTGTGCTCTGGGTAGGGAAGGAACTCTGGCATCTGGTTTTGGGGGGCTACTCAAGCACCAACAACTCAGATGTGAAATGATTCATCCCACTGCTTTTGTATTTCTGCATTTTATATCCAAGGGCAGTAGGAATGAAGGAGCTGAGTCATATCCTGGCAGTTTGAACCCTGCTTCTACCTGGCAGGTTGTCTCATTATTTCAAAGCAGGTCAGATCCTCCTGGAAGTATTTATATGGCACCAGCCATTAGGTAATTCTGCAATTGAAGGCTCACAGAAAGCACCATGGTATTTCAAATACTGTGGAGGATTTCGACTCATGTCAAATATAAAATATACAACTATTTGAACAAGCTGATAGTTTCTCAATTAAATATGTGACCAATCTTTATAAACCGTGTATTCTACAACTCTGTGCTTTGATTTAATTTCTGTGCTTCATTAAGGATTTCAGACTTCGGTCTTAATAAAAATTGTTTGTTATTCTTTGAAATTATGTAAGAAAATATTAAGCTCTTGATGAAGCATTAGGAAAGAAAATAAACCATTTTACTCTTTTCCTGGTTTGAATAGATATTTAATTAAAGTGACATGCCTTGGGCAAAACTTAATTAATTGATTATCTCTCTGTAACTAAAATTAATGGAAGACTTATTATTGCTGAGATGCAGGAGGGACTGAAAATTTCTTTTCTGTCTTCTTACTCATTTTTAATCTGATCATTCATCATTATTTTCTCATTGGAAGAGAGAAGCTTTTTTGCTGATCATTCATTTTTAATGTGTACTGATGGATGATTCCCTGCTAGCTCCACCAACTTTTCTGTTTCGACCATTTCCATGATGACTTTTAGCCTTGGGAAATGCTATGGTAAGGCTTTGCAGTGGAGGTAGCAAGGACCCAGTTCAGCCAATGCTTCCTCAGACTAACAGTTTTCCTTTTTGAAGGCACACCTGTGAGCGTGCTGACCAGTGTGTGGGATGTGTTGCCTCCGGCCCTGTGTAAAATAGGATATATTTGTTTTCTGCAGGTGTGCATCCTTGGATAAGGGAGTTTCCTGAGGAGTACAGGGCTGCTGGGAACAACCTTGTGAGGTCAGGGACATTGCCAGAAAGAGGTGGTGTGTGCCCTCTCCCTGGGATGGGCTTGTTAGGAGCTGAGAGGGCAGAAGGAAGTGTGGATCCATCTGGCAAACACAGTGGCTGTCTCGTTGTGAGACACATGAACATGGGCATCTTCAGCCCACCAAGCACCAGCCCTGATCTCTTCTCTCTGTTGCACTGGGAGCAGCAGCCCCTGGGCAGTAATTGAGGTGACAGAAGGTCACCCCCCTCTGTGTGAGGTGACGCAGTAACCATTGACACAAACACACGGGACACTGTGGTGTGGACGGATCCTTCTTCCTCTGGGATAGACCTAGTCTAGAGCTCCTCTTCCTTGCAGACCTTCTTGAAAGACAATTTTGAGAGCTTCACCACCAATATGCCTGTCTCTGTCTTCTCTATCCTCTCCCTATTCCTCCTAACTCCTGTCCATTTTTACCATGGATATGACCAGCCTCTTCTTTTATTTCTTTGTGGCATGGACTCATCTGTTTACAATGGTGAGAGCACTTTCCAGTCTCAGCTCTTTTGGTGAAATCTACCTGTTGCCAGGATGCCTGTGTGTATCAAAACCCACTTATTGAAACGAGAAATGTTTTCCACAGCACTGCTGCACTGTCACTCAGATGCTTTGTTTCACCTTCAACTTCTTGAAGTGATCTGTAAATTCCTCAGGCCAAAGATCTTTTCCATCTGATTTAATTTTATAGGTCACAGAAAAACAGGGGCTGATGGTATTGACACAAGTCCAAGGCCTGCCAGAATGATGCTACCCCCACAGAGGGGCCTGGTGCTGGTGATGAATAGTTGAGCTGAATTTATTGTATGCTGCTGCTCTGTACAGATCCTGCATAAATACATGCCTGTAATGCCATAGCAGGAAGTCTTTGAATGTGATGGTCTGAGTAGGAAGATGAGAAAAGTGGTACATGAATGAGAGAAAGATGTAGAAGCTGACTCATCCTGCACTGTGAAGGGCTCATGCTTGAGAGTGAATGGCAGTGAGTGGATAGGACAATGGCCCCTGCTTCTGTCCATGGGGAAGGTTGTTGATCTCAATATGATGGCAGGAATATGGGAAAAAATCCTGAGAGTCCTGTCCCCTGCCTTGGATCTCATGGGATGACCGAAAAATTGAATTTCTCTGGACTTCTTTTGATACTCTCTGTGTAGGTGCCTTATTCTTTTTGTGTATGAAAAGAACTGTTGTGGAGATCAGCTCTAGAATTTCTCTGCATTAGGGGCAATGGCTGTGCAGAAAATTTTCCCACCTCTCATCCTGCACCTCTACCTGTAATTCCTATTCCTTCTCCATGGAGGGCTTTATGAAAGGGGAATGTGTATTCTCTAGTACAAATTTCCACAAACTGCTCCAAAAACCAGTGCTAAGGAAGAGGTGCACTGGACCGGGCTGAGACCCTCAGCTTTCACAGCAAAAGGAAAAAGGAGGGGTGGAGAGAGGCGTGTCTGAGAACATGGGAAATTGGAGAGACATCTGGGGACAGAAACAAAGGACTGTCAGATAGGAGGGGAAGAGGGTGAGGGAAAGAAGAACTTAGAATAAAAAAAAAACCAACAGAAAGTCAGGATGTAAGAAATAAACATAAACATGCTATTGTAGCTTTTCTTATTATCACATTTCTATTTCATGGTGGTGAATTTGTTACCTCATTTCCAGACAATAACTCCTAATCTGTCACAGGAGTTTTTGTGAAAGCTTGTTGTATTTCTGCTCCTCTAGGGACTGCAGTTCACTTCAGTGGAGGTCTCAGTTGCCCTGTAAAGAACCCCATGCCTTTTCATTAGCCTCCTAATTGAGAAAACTTAGGCTTGCTGGAATGAATTTGCACCTTGCACTCTCCCTAAAATAAGGAAAATAAGATTGAAGTTGGTAAATCCTGTTATTTAGGATTTAGGATGTTTTGCAACATGGAATCCAGTTCAACTGCAACATTTGATGCTGGAATGGAGCATCACTGATGAGTTGCTCTAAAAGCATCACGTTGGGGGTTTCAGGAATTTTTTTTCACGGGATACTGTGAAGTATCATTGCATTCTCCTCCAGAAAGCCATGTAATATGCAATTAAATTTAGCTTTGCTGCCCTATAGGGCAACTAGCTCACTTTGTGCCATGTGGGACTTTGGAAAGTTTAATATTAATTTCATATTTCCTTCCTGGCTCCCACAACTGTCAAAGCAGGGCACTTTTGTGCTCTGTCTTCTGTGGCATGCCAACTTTTTTTGGGTGAAATTTTATATATATGTGTAACATTTCTTAGTTCCTGGATCCCAGAATGGGTGTGAAACACTCAGCATATGGAGAAACAGAATTATTAACACAGCAAAAGTGAGAGAGAGGCTTGTTAGTCTCTGCAGCTTCTGGTATTAGGCAATGGGTGAAGGGAATACTGATTAACTCTGGGGTTGGGTTTCTGCAATCCAGAAGGCTACAGACACATAAGGATGGGGTTGCAGGCCTGACAATTGTCTTTGCTGCTGCTCTCATCCTTCCAGGATCACAGATGTGCTATCCTAACTAGGAGGTACTTCACACCCATGGTAATACATAGATCTGGCTCCAGGAAGTGCTAGTGCAGAGCCTAACTATTTCTTCCTGCAGGTGTGACCAGGCAGCAAACCAGGAATGGTCTGAGAGAGCCAGTGAGATGGAGAAGAGATGGTGAGACAACGTGTGAAATGGGAGTGGGAGCATGGGGAGAGCTGGAGCAGGGAGAGGAAGAAACTCGTGTCTTTGGCCTCTCATGGAGGAGGGATTTTCCTAGCCCTGTATGCAGACAGACAAGGTAGGACTTTGGCTTTCCCCAGACAGGGAAACTGTTCTGTATGGCACTGTACTGCAGGACTGAGATCCTTGTGGGTATGGCTTTGTGAGGCTGCCTTCAACACAGCCCTTGGGTTTATTTATCAGCCCTTGCCAGGAGAAGCAGGACACTGAATAAGCCCTTTTTGCCAAAGATAATATTCAAGTTGCTTTTATCATCATTCATAACTGTATTTCCAATGCACCAACAAACCTCCCCTCCCCCTGTCCCACCCCACACATATTTCTCAGTTTGCAGCAGATTGAGCTGTGTTCCTGTATACAGCTGGCAATAAATAGCACGGCCAGGAAGAAGGGAACATTCAGCTGGGCACATATTCAGCTGCTTGATGACAAGTAAAGACCAGAGCTGGCTGGCCAGCTCTATGTAAGGGTCAGACAGTTGCATTATACCAGTTTTCTCAGTCTCCTCATAATCCATGGCAGGGGTGAGCAGTTTCAGAGAGAAGACACCCCATTGCCTTGGGATATGAGATGAGAACCTGCTGTTTAGAGAAATGTAGATGATTGCTGCAGACCAAACCCCTACTTTCTAGGTGGATAAAGACATAGGGACATGGTTTAGTGGTGGACTTGGCAGTGTTAGTTAAACTTGATGTTCTTAAAGGTCTTTTCCAATCTAAATGCCTCTATGATTCTGTGAATCCTGCTGGCTACACTGTGGTGGAAATCTTTCCAGTCTTAGTCATTCAAGTGCTGCCTGATCACAAGGGAACTGGAACAAGTGGTCCATTAGATTCAAGTGTGTAAATGTGAATTCCCCAGTGAAATGAAATAAAGGTGAGCTTGTCTAAGTTTTGATGATGTTGTTCCCTGTTTCCCAGCCTTGTCTGTGTTGCAGAGACAGCCATGGTGCTAGCACCAGTTGAATTCTGCTGGAAATCAACTGGTTCCCAGTCCCAGGTATCTAGGTGATCACCAAGCTGTGGCCTTCGGTACTATCAGAGAAATGAACACTTGGATAACAGCATCCAATGTGTTGTTACACATCCACACAAAAAGGAAGCTCTCAAGATCCTTTTGGAATATGAGTCATCCAGTGCCTTTTCTGTTCAGGCTGTCATCAGCCACAGCTTAATGGAGTACCACAGACTTTGCTATGAAGAGGAATGGGCACCAGTGCTTCTTTGTGCTTATAGATGAGCAAAGATAACTTCCAGCTTCTCTGGAAAATCAGTGATACGAAAGTAAAAAGAGTAATTTGTCAAGGCATGAGACAAACACAACTGAAGGCAGTTCAAGCAGTTTTAAAGGCATTTGGTTTATATTCCACCCCCATACATTCATAACCAGTGCAAGCTCAGCCCGACTCAGAAGGGAAAGGTAGTGTCTGGCACCAGTGCCCTGGAACACAACAAAAAAATTCCAACTATCCCAAACAGACAGTGCCATAAGTGGGGGGCTGTAACAGCAGTGGCCCTCTGTCTATGATATTATTTCACAGACAACCTAATATTGTTTGTTTGTGGCCAAGATACCACTGGTCAGGCAGGTTTCAGCTTTTTCCTAACCCTGGGTCTGAGCTACCTGTGGAAATGACTATGGCAGGTAACTGGTTATTTTGGAAGCGTTTCTGCTACACCATTCTAAACTAATATTCTGGAGGAGCAAATCACAGTGTGATTTGATCTGCAAACAGATACTTAGCAGAATTATTATGTTCTGTACCCACACAGAGCAATCCCTCCACTCGTTGTTATGAGAGACATCGTGCTCGAGGCTGAGCCACAACAGAGTGGGCTGTGTTTCCATGGGCTGAAGTGTCAGGATGAGGATCTTATTCTGCTTTTGCACTGTTGAGAAAAAGGAGAAAAGTGATACAAAGCTGTCTTAAACATAATCTCGGCAATTACTGCTGCACAAATACTTGCTCCTAGGATTGCCCACCTCTGGGAGTGGTGGTTTCATACCTTTCCAGATAAACTTGCAGTGACATAACACCTGGCATTTTTACACATCTGATCACTTGGCATTTTTCTCTTCACCTGCATGGTGTGATCCTGAGAATGTTTCCCAGAAGGGGAGCTGTGTATGGATGGAAACAGTGATGTGGCTGTACACAGTCAGCAAGCATGGGGTGAGTTCTGCATGGTAATTTGCAGCCTAATGTTGGTTTTCATTGCTGATATTTTAGGTTTTTTCCAAATGAAAAACACCTTTTGATGATGACCCTTTGTTCCTCAGATTGTGTCTGTATTTCTGCACAACTCCCAATAGGTAAATACTTTCCTGGCTAAGTGTAGTGAATGTCAGTAATTACTTTCTTTCAATTTACCACAGTTCTCAGGATTAAGATTAATAAAACACTGACTGCCAGCAAAGAAGCTTAAATAAAGGATGGGTACTTCAAGTTCAGTCTGCTCCATTGATTAGATAGCTCCATTTATTTCTCCCTGCTCACTGAAATAGTTTGAAGCTGTTGCATAGCATAGGCAACTAATGACAGCTGTACTTGAAATGAAGTGGCTTTGACTCAAATGCTGTTGAGAATGAATTTAAAGTATTGTTATCTAGACATCACAGAAGTGACTAAAATCTAGAATGTAAGCCCTAAAGTAATACAGACAGATAACTGCTGAACATGGAGCAAAGTAGGAGGGCTAAGTCTCTAATGAAGCACATTAAACTATTGCTCAGCCTCTCCCCATGCCACCATAGGCAGCTGGAAGCAGGAGGAAAATGCCTGTGAGAGGATTGCTAAACTCATCAGAAGTGAGAAACAAGTACTAGTGCCCAGGTAGACATGGCAGAGTCTCTAACTGGATGAAAGGAATGGGTTCTGCAAAGCTATTTGGAGCTTGTAAGGGGCAAATGAGAAGGACAGGACAGCAGAGATGACTCAGCAATATGCAGTGTTAGAAATAGCACAAGGATCTGACCTCCCCTGAAGTGACACAAACAAATTCTTGGCACAAACTAATTCTACATGGCTGTTTGTCCTACTGTATAATCAGCAGTAAAAGCAAATGCATTTTTACAACCTTAGCCATTTCTCTCTCAGGGTTTGGGAAGCAACTGAAGTTGTTGCTCTGCTTCTCTGGCCATTTTTGACCTTCACACTTTTATTTAAAGCATTTGTCTACTTTGCAAATTTCAGTGCCATTCACATTCAGTAGACATCAAGTGCACACCTTGCAAGATTTATATTACATGTTTGCTATTGTCTCATGCCATCAACTCACAAATGAAATAGCTTAAGTGAAAGTATTCAGGTACAAGGCATGACATTACTCAGAGTAACTCTTAAAATGTCCCTTGCTCTGCAGTGTAGTTTAAACAGACTGCTAAAAGCCTGGCAAGAATATATTTGCTGACATTTCTGCGAAAGACCATTCTGTGGACTGGGACCTAAAGAGCATTTTATTTCAAGTTTACTCACCCAATAAATAGCATAAATTGCTCTGCCCTGCTAAGGGTTCTTCTTTGAGCCCTTCATTTCATAAACAAATGTAATCCCATCCCATCTGCTTTGCCTTCTCCCAAGCTTTTTAGATGTACTAAAACTGTAGGTTATTCCCTGGGAACTTGAAAGAGGAAAGCAGAAACACCATGATAATGTATATGCCATACTGAAACCATATAGAAAATCCACAAGCTTCCTCCAGGAGGAGTAGAGGAGTGAAGGAATTTAATACAACTGGATACCCAGTACTTTGTGTTTTCATCTGAAGTTTATAATTACTTCTATGGTATGAACAGCTGAATTTGTCTATAAACATGTAAATATGTGTGTGTATAAACATGTAAATATGTGTGTGTGTGTGTGTGTGAAGATTTTAAACTTCAAAAGGTATGGTTTTTTTTTTCAATGGTTTACATCCTTACAGGAGAGGATAATTTGGTTTTGAGTAAAGAGAACATAATATATGCTGTACTTTTAAACCTCTCCCAGCTCCATGGCCTCTCCAAGGGTGCCTGTGTTTGGGCAGCCTTTGCCTCTTGGCGCTGCGGAGGTGCAGAGCCTGTGGGTGCTGCCGGAGATGACACCCTGAGGAATGAGGGGAAGGTTCTGGTTATCCTCTGTCATGATTTCACTCTGGCTGGCAGATAAGCACCATGCTGCCACTAGATCACACCTCCCCCGGTGGGCTGGGGGAGAGAATCAGAGAGGAAAAGCCTGGAAACCCGTGGGTTGAAATAAAGACAGTTTAACAGGTAAAGCAAAATCCACAAGCGCGAGCAAAGCACAACAGGGAATTTATTCACCACTTCCCATGGGCAGGCACGTGTTCAGCCATTTCTAGGAAAGCAGAGCTCCATCATGGGCAACAGTGACTTGGGAAAATAAAATGTCATCATTCCAAACATCCTCCTCCTTCCTCCTTCTTCCCCCAGCTTTGCATGCTGACTGTGAGGATATCCCTTTGGCTGGTTGGGGTCAGCTGCTCCAGCTGTGTCCCCTCCCAGCTCCTTGTGCACCCCCAGCCCTGTCTCTGGTGGGGTGAGAGGCAGAAAGGGCCCTGAATCTGAGTTAGCCCTGCTCAGCTGTAACAAACACAGCCCTGTGTTATCTCTGTGTTATCCAGAGTGCTCTCTGATGATCACAAATTCAAAACCATACCAGTTACTAGTAAGAAAATTAACTCTACCCCAGCCAAAAGCACCACACACTGGAGTAATTAATTACAATCAGTCTCTATCAGTGCACTGATCTCTTTTTTTATCACAAAATAATTGTGAGCCTCTTAATCAGGAGAAATTCTGTACTGTCAGGGTAGGAGCAGGTGCGAAGGCTGCATCTCATGCAGAGGTTGTTTGGTGACACAAATGGTGATGGTTGCTATCAATTTGCTCTCCCCTCTTCCTTGTACTTACAGCAGAAAAGCAATTTATTGGCTTGCTTCCCATCTGATATTTTTGCAGAGTTGCATGATTTAAAAAGTAGCAGAATTGTATTTGAAACTTTTTTCTTTTGAAATCCTGAGTTTCTCTGCATAACTAAGGCAGGGAGGGGAGAGGGTCTGATGAACTTTCCCTTTCTCACATTGGGAGTTTCTCACACAACAGTGCTTTTCATTTAAGGTTTCAAGTGTGGGCTTGAAAAAACTCTGGCACATTAGAAAAGAAACAATATGCACAGAAGACTTCAAAAACTGCCAGTCAGCTGTTTCAAGGGTCCATGGAAGAGGGGAATTTTCCAAGCTGAGAAAGAGCTCAGTGCAGGAACCATCAGTTGTGTGCTCTTTCTAACATGTACAGACCATCAGCCCTGTGCCTCCCAGCTACTGCTGGTGCTTTTTGCAGCTGAGTGACAGATGATGTCTGCAAGAGGGGGGACACACGAGCTGTGTCACGTTTCTCACAGTGCTGCCTGGTTACAGAACGCCTTTCCCTCTGCCTTGGGACAGCTGTGCCAAAGCATGCTGGACCTTACACTGCCTGAAGATGTAGAGTAGGCATAAATGTGGAGGGACAGGCAAGACAAAGATGAGGGAACAGTATTAGTTTAACATGAGACCCTGGGCATGCCCATGGAGTGCAAAGCCCCAGCTGGCAGGATGGTGCTTTCTGCCACAACCCAGGCAGCCCAGCCATGAGTTATTAAACAGGACTGAGACCAGACATGAGGGACACATATCATCTTGTTTCCCATCTCATTAAATGCTGTGACATCTGTATTGTTATTTTCTTGTGAACAATTTCAGAGGAAAGTACTTTGCTTCTTCAAAAAGTTTATGTCTGAGCTTGGTCTCTAATTTTTCATGAAGACCAAAGAGCACAAAAGGATGAAATGTATAACAAAAAGAATTTAAACAAGAGGCTAACTGGGTTGGAAAAGATTTCATAACAGTCCCACTTTGGACATTGCATGTTATCTTTCTTGACACTGAGTTAGCATAAATACTTGCAAGTTGCTGCAGCTGTTCAAGTTTGTCTTTTCCCCAGCTCTTCTTAATGCAGACCTGCTTAGAATGAACACCTCTTTTCATGTAATTGATACAACAAAAGGGCATATCTGAAATACAGGTTCAGTCCTGTCACTGGCTTCAGCAAGACCAGCACTATCCCAAATCTCTGACATGGCCAATCCACAGGCAGGACAAATGTTTACTCCCCAGCTCTGTGCAATGTCCCACTCTTCATCCACCCTTATTGCATTGCTGAGCAAGTACTTGTTCTAGTTTGGCCTTAAATGCTGTTGAACTGTTTCCTTGTGCTCTAGAATATATGCTTTGCTATAATGATCAAACCAGAAATGAACCTTCACCTAATTATCCTGTTCCAATTTGCCTTCTCTTCTACTCTTGTGGATGAAAAGGTGGACATGAGCCAGCAATGTGCCCTTGCAGCCCAGCCAGCCAGCTTCTTCCTGGGCTGCATCAAAGGCAGCGTGGCCAGCAGGGTGAGGGAGGGGATTCTGCCCCTCTGCTCTGCTCTGCTCTGCTCTGGTGAGACCACACCTGGAGTGCTGCATCCAGCTCTGCCTCATGCTCAGTACTGGAAATACTCCATAGAAATTAGAATAAATCTGGCTCAAGGCCCCTGCTCAGGAGCTGTTTGGGCTTCAGTCAGCACGTGGTGAGCAATTGCATTGTGCATCATTTGTTTTGTTTACTCTTTTTATTTTATAATTATTTTTAGTGTTTGCCCTTTCTTCTCTGTACTATTAAACTGTCTTTTTCTCAACCCATGAATTTTACTTTTTTTTCTTCCCAATACTTGCCACATCCCACAGAGGGAGAGTGAGTGAATGAGAGTCTGTGTGGTATTTAGCTGCCTGGTGGGTTAAACCATGACACTTCCTGATGCTTCTAATGGCAGAGTTCTAACAAATAGTACTGCAGAATAACTCAGGTTGGAAGGGACTTTGAGAGGGATCAAGTCCATTTGCCTGCTCAAAAGGAGGGCTAGCTTCAGAACTAGATTAGGAAAAAAATCCAGTTACATGAAAAATAACACATTGCAGGTTTCAGTTAGCCAGCAGTGAATGTAATTCTTAGTGGATGTTGTGTTCATAAATTTTCAGGGGAAAAAGGAGGAGAGAACACTTTAGAAAGCAGTAGTTGTAATGGCCTCTTTCTTCATTTGAATTTATTGTCCTATGCCTGGAAAAGCACCTGGCCTTGCCTTACCTAGAGGACTGGAGACAGCCTGGACTTGAGTAGTGGGAAGATCAGGATAAATGAGATAAACAGCCTGAAAGGGTATAGGTGACTTGTTTCTTTGTAGGCAGAAAGAAAACAGTGGAAAAGGACCTGGAGGGAAGGTAGGTATCAAGAAGCCCATCTCAATGTAATGACAATTTCAGTCATATGTGAGTAGAGCTGCCTCCTCCCCTCTCCTAGAAAAGTGTTCAGCAGAAGTCTAAAACTATCTTGCAGAGGGGGGAAAGCAACATTTTTATTCTTTGTATGCAGATAAGCTGTGTCACATAGAATCCTTGACAGTTTTCTTCTATGATAGGTTCCTTCTTCAAAGTTTGTTTTAAGGTAATCACCCTCTTTAAGGAGAAATGTGATTCACCCAGCCCTGTTAGCAGATAAAGTGCTATAATGATGTATGGCATTATAAATGTGATATAATTTGATACAGAAAGCAGCTAAGTATGATTACAAGCACTTTGGGGTAGGCAACTGGGCTGACTTTGAGAAATTCAGCTGTATGTGGAAGAAGCTGGGGTTTCCTTTACTGCAGTATAAACCACAATGTGGAGAGTCATGAATTGTAGGGGCTACAATTGTCTGAGCTAGGATCACAGCTGATGTGAGAGGAGCAATTCTAATCAGTTGCTGCAAAAATCACAGCTTGCAACAAAGCACTGAAAAAAATGTAATCTGGACAAGCAGAAACCAAGATTGATTTTTACTTTTCTTTTTAATACTCTACATGTTTAATGCATTTACTACTTCTTAACATTCAGCAAAATACCAGTCATCCTCTTTACAGGATAATACTTCTAGCTTCAGTAAAAGGCAGTGTCTCTTCATCCCACTGAAGAGGATAAATTTCTTCTTCTATTTCTGTATTTTATATATATAATTAACTTCTAAAAGTGTATCCTCTTTTTAAAAGGTATTTTAAAATCACACTTAGAAAAACACACATCAGCATTTTCTATGCCTTTTAGTGTGTGAGCTCTGTTTCTTAAATGCACATCCAGCAGGCACTTCCATGCTCCTTGTCCAAGTAAACTAGTCACCAGCCTTTGGAGGAGAGTTTGTGCTTCACAGTTCATCAGTTCCCTGCAGGAGCCCAGATAATCTATCACTGTGATGGCAGCAGTGGAAAGCTCAGCTGTGGGAAGATTTTAGGTGTGGGTTGAAGTCTGAGTATCTTCCTGAGCAGTCCTGAATTCAGTTCCTGGTTAGGTACATGGATGAATCAAAACTTCAGCATATGAGCTCAAGCGCTTTCCTGAATTGAAGTCTCCAGCAGGCTCAATGTGAAGCTAAGAGAGATCCTTCTAGATCCTTTAATATACATACATATTTTTGGAAATCTCTGTGTATTCATAGCTAGCACATGTCACTGCATTTACATCATTATGGGCTGTGTTTCCAAAATGGAGTTTGGAGATGCCCACGTCTCCCAAAGGGAGCACACCTGAACCTCAAAACTCCAGCTGTGGCTGATTCATCTGTGTAGATCTAAATACCAACTCATTCCTGGCATTTTCAGTTTATCTAATTATTTTATAGGAAAGAAAAGGATTCTTTTTTTATTGCAATAATTAGGATAGTTAAATGATACAATAAGCAATTACTATGGGTTTATTATATCTTCTAAAGAAGAAATGCAGTACTTTTATATGCTTCAGGAATACAATTAGAACAGGAAATTTTCTAAGCCCTTGCTTTCCTTGGTTTTAATTATTGCTGAAACTTGATTACAGGAACACAAAAAAGCATAGAAGAACAAAGGATGTTAAAGGAAGAAGCAAATTGCTGGAGTGGCATGTGAGTTGTAAATGCACTTGCCCTTGACGTTGCTGACAGGCATTGGAACTAAATTTTAGCAAGAACCTGGTCATTTTCTGAACAATTTGTATCAAGTCACAGCTACTGCTCCACTTTGGGTAAGGGAGAGTTTTTATGTGCAGTTTTAATGTCTTCTTGGAATGACTATCTCTCACTTCACTGAACCAAGGGATATAATTACACACTTTATAACTAGCTACTAGCAACTGAAAATTGAAGTAAACATTTGAATATTTTAAGAAATATTGTCAAGAATTCAGCCAATTCCAGGTCCATTTGTTAGACTTATTACCTAGGAGACTCTGTAACTTTGTCCAAGAAAGCTGACAGGGATGCTGATTGTTTTTTTTTGTTTTTGATCTGCCCTTTGGTTGCAATTCCAGAGAGAAAATTTCCAGGTGAAAACATTTCCAAAGTAGGTCACTTCTCCAGCTATAGCTACACCAACAGCATTATCACTGCACTATTACATGCCAAGCACCACTCAAAATTACCATGATATATTATGACTCCAGTTTAAATTCCCAGGATGCATCCACTGAGGAATGTTTCCCAATGCATTTTTTTTTCTTATGGATTTTAAAACACCACTAAAGCTAAAAGCTTATCTTTCCTGGGTTTTGTTATCCTGAATGTTGTTCATGCTCTCTAGTGGGTCTGTGTGTGGCAACTACTAATCAAATCCTGTTGTGTACCAAAACAATGTCAACTGCATCTGAAATTTGCGCACCTCAAGGGCTTGACGTTCCTTTGTCTTGAATGTCTAATTACTTTAATAAGGAAAGTGTTCAGGGGAGGGCTAATGCAACTTTCTATCTCTGTAATTTCCCCAGCCTGCTTTTTGACAGTATATGTTTTTTCAAGTGCCTTACAAGATAAACAACATTCCATAGTAAAATACTCCTGGGTACTGGAGAGGGGTTTTGAGCTGGGAATGCAAGATCCATGTAGTGCCATAGTTTCAATAAAGGGCTTCCTTGTCTGTATTGGTATTTATTGATTAATTACAATTACTCTACTGTAGGCAGGGTCTACATGCTTTATGGATTTCTTTTGGCCCAGCTAAGCCATTCTTGCTTTCCCTATTTAGCTGTAAATATTAGTTTTAATCGCTTCCCATAATTTCTTGGTTGAAAGGGCTGATATTAATGGTGGGGAATTAGACCATGACTATTTCTAGCTGCTATTTCTCTTCGGTAAAAACAAGCAGGACTTTGCATGTCCACACCTTGGTGCTGGCAGTGTTGCTAAGCTACTGCTGTGCTGGCTGGCACAGGTGGGCAGCACCCTTCAGCTGTGAGGATCAAGAGTACCTGAGCTGCCAGCACCTGTGACCATCACCTTCATGTATGTGGCTCAAGTGACTTAACACCTGGGGCACTGAGTGACATAAAATGAATAGAAAGATAAGATGGGAAAAAAACTGAACTAGCTACTGCTGCTTTCAAAGCCATATGCTCTGAGCATTGCCCTGTCCTGTGTCCCCAAAGGCAAAGTGCTTAGAGCACAATAACCTTGCATGGTTAGTGACAGTGCCCCTGCCAGCACTGGGGCAAGCTGAGAAAACTGCAGGGGAAGGGAGATGTCTCTTCACCCCATCATCAAACCTTCCAAGCATAAAATTCCCCAAAGGTCTTAGACACCCCAAGAGTGACTTGGGAAACATTTTTGTGCCTGAATCCAAACTCAGATGTCCTTCATGCCCAGACTGAAGAAGCTTTTTACTGGTGGTGTCTGTGGACACTACTGAGGCTTCCCATATGAGCCCATATGATGGAGCCATGTGTGGAACTGGCACCCAGGGCAGCCATGACCTGGCACAGAGCTGCTCATCCACTATGGGAAATCTGGAGAAATCTCTCCTGCCAGCTGACCAGCCTCTGTCCTGGAGCTATAAGTACAAAAACACTCCCCAAAACGGAACTACTACAGACCTACTCTAGCTGAATACATAATTAAAACACTGATAAATAATATAAAATAAATTATACACAATAAATACTTAATTACAGTACTTCGGGGCTGGAAACCTTATTTTGGTGACTGTAGCCCCGCATGGGAATTGGAACAGGTTGCCCACAGAAGCTGTGGATGCTCCATCTCTGGAAGTGTTTAAAAACAGGTTGGATGGAGCTCTGAGCAATCTGGTCTTAGTGCAGATGCCCCTGTCTGCCGCAGGGAGGGGTTGGAACTAGATTATCCTTAAGGTCCCTTCCAGCCCAAATCATTCCAAAATTCCTTGATTTTGTGGTTTTTGGAGCAGTGCTGTCACCAGTTGAAGGACAAGCTAAGCTTGGATTAGCATAATGTGATCCTTATGAAACAGGAGCAGAAGGATGGTTACTTAGGATTATCATGCAAGGATCAAATTGTTTAGGTTGGAGAAGACCTCCAAGATGATCATGTCTAATCCTTAACCCAACATTGCCAAGTCCAGCTCTAATCCAGGCCCGTAAGTGCCGCCCCAACACACCTTTTAAATACTGCCAGGAATACTCAACCACTTCCCTGGTCAGCCTGTTCCAATGCCTGACCACCCTTCCCTGAAGAAACTTTCCTGATATCCAATCTAAACCTCCTCTGACCATTTCCTTTTGTCCTGTTGCTTGCTACCTGGGAGACAGATCCCCACCTGGCTCCACCCTCCTTTTCAGGCAGTTTTAGAAGTGATAAAGTTCCCCCTGAGCCTCCTTTTCTCCAGGCTGAACACCCTCAGCTCCCTCAGCTGTTCCTCATCAGACTTGTGCTCCAGACCCTTCCCCAGCTCTGTTGCCATTCTCTGGACACGCTGCAGCCCCTCAATGTCCTTGTAGTGAGGGACCAAGAACTGAACACAGGATTCAAGGTGTGGCCTCACCAGTGTTGGGTACAGGGGGACAATCCCTGCCCCGTCCTGCTGGCCACACCATTGCTGATACAGACCAGGAAGCCATTGGCCTTCTTGGATTAGGTGCCTCTTCCTTTTTTTCATACCAAGGGGAATGATGGCAGCTTGCTCTGAGTATGCAACTTCACCTGATTGTTTGCATCTGGACACTTGCTACTATTTAGGTTATATTTGGTTAATATTATTTAACCTACACCTAAAAATATCTTGGAATTGGAGATTTAAACAGAGAAAAACACGTAACTTGCTCTCAGTGGGTGCTTTGAATATTTGATTAACTGCCTAGGTTTCTTTGTAACTCTTCAGACATGATCTTTCAGACTCCGTAGTCATTTTGGAAAGGGATCTGAGGATAAAGCCCCAGGATCTGCCATGGTAACAACATAATTTTTTCTCTGTTTCAAAGGATGTATTTGTCAGTGAGAGAGAGGACACTGTTGTGATTAAGCTGGTAAGCTTTGGCTTAAGACCTTGGACTCTGTTTCATTTCTGCTGGAGGCTTTATTTATAACATCAAGAACATCAAATTTTTGGGCCCTGATCCTCTATTCATACATGAGATGCCCTTTAACTGCTGCTTCTCATCTATCCAAACATTCCCTAGTGCTTGTACCTCAGTGTGTTTCACAGGGGTTTCTCCTCTTGGCAGGAACTTTTAAACAGCCCCCTATGGAGCATCAATAAAACAGAAGCAAACCACGAACAGCCTGAAAAGGGAGGTTACAAAGCTGAAGTACATATTCTACCAAGGGCAGTGGACAAAACTGTGCAATATATCATAAAAGCCTCTCTATTTCTGTTTTCTGACTACCTCTCTCTCAGTCTGACATCTCTGTGGATAATTTCTACTCCTAAGAACCACCTGGTTGATAAAAAAAGAAATTAGTTAGCAAGCTCGCCTACATATGTCTTTTGGAAGTGAGTTTCCAAATAGCTCCACATCTGAGTACACAGTTCAGAGTAAGCATAAATCTGGCTACATCAGGTAAAAGATAAAATAGGTAAAAATATTTACCTCAGAACTGCCCTTTCTCTCTGAGACTTCATGAACAAAACTTGTGACTGTGTCTCCTTCAGGTAACGTTTTGCAGCCTTAAACCAGGCAGCTCACATCCTAGTGATGGCAGCACAGGGATGGCAGCTCTCCTGTGGGAACTCGAAGAAACCATGTGGAGACACTGGCTGTCACAAGCACCCTGCTCCCAGAGACTGTGCTGCTGTTTGAACCTGGGCTGTGGCTTCCAAGTCAGGCTGCTTGTGGAAGACTTTATTTCATCAGTAGAATGTCTCAGTGATGGCTGCAAGGAGCTTTCCTGGTTTGCTGGTGACCAGTGCTCTGTGTGGGGCTCCCCCTCTGTGCCCATAGGACACACCACAATGGGCCAAACATCCCAAGGCTATCAGTAAGTACCATTTGAGCAGCGTTTCCTGTGTTTAAAGAAGTACAAGATGAAGAGCCATCCTCGCTGGACCTTTTGTACCAGCCCCACAGACCTTTTGAAAGGCACTGCTCTCAGAGCAAGACCATCCACTAATGAAAGCTCCAGGTAGCTCCCAGAGCAGCTGGTAAGTAGCTAAATAAAAGATTGTAAACACTGGATTGTACATATCTATCTGGTTTTCATGAGTTTTAACCCTGTGGATTTCCACCATTCTCTGGCTGCTGAACGAAGTAACAATGATCAGTGCAGGACTAAGGTATTCTCTTCACAACAGCCCACCAGTAAACAACTAATTATTTAGAGTACAACTGGAAAAAAATTTGTTTACATTAACAAGCTTTTTTTTCTTCCTGGCAGTTAGCAGAAAGAACAAGTGCACTCAGATTTGTTTTTAAATTTAAAAAACATGAAACAAACAAATAAACCCAAACCCTAGAAAAACTCAAATATAAACTGAAATAAAGCAGATATGGATTTCAAACCACCACCACCACAACAACAAGCCAAAAAACCTCTGCTAACAGGAGATATTTTGAAGGCCAATTTTGCATCAATTCATAATTATGCATTGAAGTAAAAATTGCATTATGTGAAAGAGCTCATTTCACAGGTTTGGCAGAATTGGGCTGACTGAACTCAGCCTCATCTGGTGCCTTTCCAAATGTATCCATTGTGAAGGGCATGCCTTTTGGGTAGAGCATTAGTATCTCCAAACTATTCCTGTCTTCAAAATTTCTTTAAGAAAGATGGGAAGTAGCTAAATAATTTCAGTAGTAGGCTACTGAAAATCATATTTGCTGTCTTTCTTTTTTCAAAAACCTGCCGCCCAAATACTTCTTCAAGTATATACTGCAGTGTCTTTAAAAGTCAGGCATCAGCTTGAATCATAGAATTATAGAATCATAGAATGATTTAGGTTGGAAGGGTCCTCAAAAGTCATTTAATTTGAACTCTCTTGCCATGGAGCAGGGGCATCTTCCACTAGAATAGGTTGCTCAAGCCCCATCCAACCTGGTCCAAGATGCATGCGAAGAGCTAATTCTGACTTTAAGTCAGATTTTATTCCAAATAGTTGTGAAAGTCTTCATGTGAGCAAGTACGGTGGGATACCATGCTGCAGCAATCCCTGGTCAGAGCACTAAGTGAATAAATCTTGCATGTACCTGGTCTGTCCTGCACTGCTGCTTGTTTGGGTTTTTATATCTCTCTAAAGAGCTTTTCTGCTTGGCTGATTACCTGATTAACCAAATTATCACTTTTCCCTCTCAGTTTGGAGGAATAAACTATAATTCCCTTTGAAAGATGAATTCTGGGCTAACTGGTGCTTTAGATCCAGCAGAGAAGATAATCTCATGCGAAGTGATTAGCTCTTCAAGCGAATTACACAGTTAGTTCCATTAGGAAACTGTCTTTACTGTTCACTTCTCTTAACTGCTCCTGCTTACATGACACACTTGTAAAGCTACAGGTTTAGATTAGCAGATTTGTCTCAGTCTATGGCTGTGCTGCTGTTAATTATGTTAATGGTAGTGCAATCTTGCGTTTCTGTTTTCATGTACAACGACCATTTTCTTGCATCTGATATTCTTGCTGCATGGTTTTCTCCCTTGTTTGCATCTCATTTTTGGGGTTTATGCCAGCATAATGACATGCCATTGAAATCAGAGCCAGGACTCATTAGCTCTAGTAATTACCACCTTCCTCTATCCTGGGGGTGTAGAGCATCACTCCTTTTCCTACTGTCAGCCAAGCTTTTCATTAGTGCAGCCATCCACAGCGTTAACAAATTCTCTTGGAGCAATGGGCAGCTCCTATGCCCACCTAGAATGTAGGGATGGTCTTCTCCCAGCCACTGGATCTCCTCCCTCTCCTCTCCCTGAATCACAGATATAGCAGCCAACGCAAGCTGCCAATGTACATTTGAAAATCTCCCTTGTTGTGATTACTTATGACTTCTTTCCAATCCAATTAGAAAAATATTTTCTCTCAAATACCACTCAGATTTCTGCCCTTTGTTTCTCTTTCTCCACAGTTTTCACTACTCTTTTCCTCTTTCAACTGACTCCTTCTTTCTTCCTGCTTTCTGGGTATCGCTCCTTGCACTGAATCATAACTGTGTTTGCCTCATGTCTGCATCTCACCTCTTGTAAGGATCAAAAATAAAATGAACAAGAAGGAAACATGAGTGTTGAGGAACTCCACATCCAGTGTGCCAGAGACTGCCTGCTAGTGCCATCAATGCCATTTGGAGCAAAATACATGCTGGAGAGGCTGACCTGGGGACCTTGTTTCTTGTCATGCTGTAGATTTACTGAAAATCATTTCAGGATTTTGATGTCCTGTTATTTATCTATGCTTTGCTCATGCTACTAAATATTTATTTTATTTTGATGGAAGTTTATTTAACATCATTTTGTTCAAAGGGGTTTTTACCACTCAGTTATGACAAAGGAATAGCATTTGTCTTATTTGCTTGTTGAAACACGGCACAGCTAAGATTGTCTTTAGCATTAGTAACAGATGGCTAATTCTTCCTTTTCTTTAAAACCACATAGGATAGGAAAGCTGCTACTTTTGGGCACTGAAAATATTCCTTTCTCTTTGGCTGATGGGGTTAAACGTCAGAATTTGGGTTTGATTTCTGACTGTTGTGTACCATTGCTCTTCCCCCACCACTGCTGGCTTTTCTCCTGACAGACATTACAGCTACATGACAACAAAGAGCTTGATCTGTTTCCTGAAACGTCAGCAAGCCATGCAAATGACTTTGCAATAATCTGTGGATGTCATGATGTTTCAAGACCCAGTCTGGATTTCTGCATTGACAGTAGAGTTGCCCTGTTTGGTTTGTCATTGTGCTGGATCAAGGGTAAGGCCTTCTAGGGCTAATTAGCACTGCGAAACAACTTCTGATGTTTTCTGTTAGGAAAGTGACATTTGAAGACTTATGCCATTAACTAGAAGATAAAATGGAGATAAACGACCTATTTTTTAAAGACAATTAGATTCAGTTTCAGCATTTACATATATTTCTGTCATACAAGCAAAGGCATTTACATAAAAATAAAGCAATTTGTCAAAGATGATGGCACAACTTCAGACTGGAGTCCAATAAGAGAGGCTGCTTGTGGCAAAGCCTGTATGTCGTGCTTGGAGAGCCCTGCTTCCCCGTGTTCTTGGAGAGTAGAGGTCAGACCATGAAGGGCAACAAATTGGCTTGTTTCCACTGATGCAAATCAATCTATGGGCTGGGTTTGGGTTTGTTTTAATTTGTTTTTCTCCCCCTACACTCTGCTCTAGGTCTAGATCTTTGCTACAGGGTTTTCAGAGGCAGAATTTGATAATTTTTGTCTGGATAGGAGGCATTTAGAACCTCTTACACGAGCTAATCCTGGAGAGAAGGTGTGTTTGTACAAAGCCTCTTCCCTTTGCCTCCCCTCCTCAGGCCACACTCTCCACCCTAGTGAGATTCAATGGCAATCAACTACTCCTCCAAGCATTGGCCACCACTGTCACATGCTTGGTGACATAAGAATTTTAGAAGTTCAAATAATGTTCAAGATGGCACAAGAAATGCAGAATCTGAATCTGAAGTTCCTTGAAGTTCCTTGAATCTTGAAGAGGCAGCTTTTTTTCATGTGCTGAAATACAGATGGTGGTTTCAGATCTGGAACCTTCAAAAATATGCTGGAGTAGGTTAGTCTGGAGCTAAACCATGCTTAAGTTTGTTACCACAGGTAAAGTTACCCTAGAGATACGTCTGATCTGCCGTGGCTCTCATGCAATAAGGTATCTAATCCCATGCCTAACTTTAGGCCAATTAATAACTTTCCTCAATCAGGTTGCTTCTTTGAAGCTAATAGAGCTATTCATATTCAGGTTAGGCACACACATTCAAATATCTTGCTTAATTGGAGTCTGTGATTACTTATATTGGCCAAGATCTAGTGAAAAGATTTTATTAACAACGAAGTCAAAGTTGCATATTTCAAATTCCTTTTATTATCTCACCAGGGAGCATTTGTATCTTTAATTAATGAAATGATTATCTCAAATCAGCTTTCTCAGTGCTTGAGAATTTTACAAGTATCACAGTGTAAGTATAACAAAAGGAAGAGACCAACTCTGTTAGTATAGTTAAACCTTCAGAATTTATAGATTAGACCATAGAGAATTTAATTTAACATTCTCTAAAGAGTTTCACAGGTCTTTTTCTGCAAGATATTTTCTCCCTTATCCATCTATTTTAGAGCTGTGGTTTTGCACTTCTTTTCTAGCTAGTTTATTTTTATCCTTAAGGGCACACTGTATTTTTAAATTTCTGAATCTTTCTTACACTTTCACTTCCAAAACTAGCAAAAACTGCTTTTGGAGAAATATGTTCTTTATTTTGCATTTGTCAGAATGAGTAAATAATACATCCTGGTGTTATAAGTAATGCCTGCAGGTGTGTAAACCCCTGAACTGGAGAAAAAGACATATTTTTATCATAGTGAAAGAGGGTAGAGACTGTTTAAGCTCTTCGTTTTCCTTCTCAGGCCTTGACAACTTACATGCCCCTGCATATTAAGGGACAGATAGTGTGCTATTCAGCCAGACCTGTGCAAAGCTGAAAATCTTACCTAATATTTGGTCTCAAAAAGCTGGTATGGAACATTCTGGTAGTCATCACTTGCATCTGGAAGTCTATGGGTTTCTCATCAATTCCCTTTCTCTGCCTGTGAAATTCAGATGGGTGAAACAAACTCTGCTCCCAGAACTGCTTCCTTTAAAAAAATCTATTGTAGTTTAAAGCCCTTGACTTATAAATTTTTGCATCTCTGAAGTGCTTTTGTAGCATAGCTGTACTACACAAAAATCAGAAAACAAGAAGGAATTCCTACTTTCAAATTATTGGGAGGTGAGACAGATGTGGCAGATCACATGTCAGATTCTTGATTATCTCTAAGGGAAAAAAAAATCCAGACAGTACTGGTTGGCTGAATCTTCCCAGAACAGAATTAATTTTTGCTGTACAGCTGAATTGACTGATGATGGGATGGCCAATATTTGATGTGGTGTTGCAGTCAGCAGCATGGCAGTAAAACAAAGCAATAAGGAACAGGGCCAGCACTCCGACAGCTGAGCAACATTTGTAAAGGTAATTCTACAGCTTTACAGTTGCTGAGAAAACATGTGCTTTGATGTGCTAAATTAGCATGTAAGCTCAAAGCCAAAGGTTTAAAACACTCAGCACTGCAAAACAGTGTTATGGTATTTAGCAGATGGAAATGACCTTCAAAGGAATAACAAGAGCATAAATGGAACTGAACAGACCTTTTTTTGAGTAGAAAAAGTATCTAATCATGGCATTTTTCCGTGCTTTATGTCACACAGACAAGCCCAGTGATGACAGATGCCCTCTGCTATCCTGGGATAAGATGGAAGATCCTGGACTCTGGCAGGCACAGCACTGTAGCTGGGGAAGGTTGCCATGTCTACCCGTGTCCCTGGGCAAGAGCTCAGCAGTTTATGTGTGCTGGGCAGGAACTAGCTGGTTATTTAAGTCTAGCCTGGAAGTGATTTTTGTGTGCTTCACTTCCCCTAAGAAGTCCTGGGGCTCTGGACACACCTGGATGAATGGAAAGATGTGTGTGCGTGGACACACCAAAGCGAATTGTTACCTTATCGCTGCGTTCTTGAATTGTCTGTGGGGTTTTTAATGGCCAGTTTTTGTTGAAACAGTTCAGCAAACTTACTGTTGATACTTTCTGATGAAGTGGTTCTTATGAGCCTCAGTTCAGCCAGGCATTTCAAGACATGTTGAAATCTAAATCCTTTAGAAAGGCCCTGGTACATCGATGAAGTCCCCAGCTGTAAACATGTACTTAATGCTTAAATAACCAAATCCTGTGACGTGATGCTGCAAGTTGTAAAATATGTACATGTGAGACAAGTGCCCAGACATGGGTGTATCATGTATAGATGCCCCTGAGCACACAGGACACATGGCAAAAAAGCCTACAGAAATCTCACATCCATTAGCAGCCAGAGGCCCAGGGGTGTATGCTTGAAGTGCATGTGTGATTTCTCACCTCCTTGCACATTCACAGTGGTGTAAGCTTAAATGAATGGTAAAGTGGGTTGAAAGTGGATTGTGAAGTGAGAAGTATACTTATGAGGGTATATTTTTGTTGCCAGTTCTTAAGATACTTTTTAGATATGTTTGTCAGTGTAGATCTCAATACAGTTTCTAAGCAGCCATCTTATAATCCCCTAAAACCTTTCTCACCTTCCTTTGTGATGCTATGGTGCCATCCCATAAGCCACTAGGGGAATCTGCTGCCATTTTCTGGCAATGTTACCCATTTTGTAATAAAAGAGAATATCTGCACCTACCTATTCTGCCAAGAAGCCTGTAAAAGGCTCAGGAAACTCAAGAGGGGAACAGCATTATTAATTGGTTTGACAAAGACAACTCTTACAGAGGGAAGAAAGACTTGTTTCTTGCTGAAGCATCTTATAAGGACTTTTAATTCTGCTTTATTTTGGAATAGAAGTGGTGGAGGGAGATTATCATGTTACTGGTGAATAGAGGCATTCACACAAGCAAATAAAGACTGAAGGTCTTCAATGTCTGATTTTAATTAGTAGTGATTATAGGCAAGAGAGAGACACTGTGACAAAATGAATGGCTGTTCACACTTTACCACAGTTCAGGGTTTCTAGAATTGACTTCCAGGTCAATTACACAAAAATGGACAATGCTTGCAGGATTGAGTAAGATGCTTGTTATCCAAAAAAGGGAAGAGGACAAAGACTCCTCACTCAGTTGATGCAAAAGTCAGCTTTGAAAGGCTTTGCCTTCATGCTTCGTGCTGGCTGCTTTCTTCAACACTTGTAGAATGGTTTGGATTGGAAAGAGTCTTTAAAGATCATCCAGTCCAGGAATGCCAGGATCATCTAGTCCAGAAGAGTGATAATTCCACCTTGCTCTTTGCTTTGGTAGAGGCCCTGCTGTACTATGAGCAGCCTGGGCAAGCTGCTTGACTGGGGAAGTCTGAACTTCTGAACTCAGTGCTGGTGATTCACCAACATCTGGCAGCCAGAACCATAATTGGAGTAAAAATAAAAAAACTCAGTGCTCAGCAAAAGTTGTTTAAACAGTCATTAGAATATCAAATAAATATGGTGAAATATTTTCTTGCTAAAATGTTATTTGCAGTAATTGCATATTTTATCTTTAACAGCAAGTTGTGTTTGTTACCTGTCTGATTTTTTATTCAGCCTTAAACTGTCGCAGCTTATTTAAAAGTGCATTTATTATTTTTCCTATGCAAGTTGCATAAATGAGTGTCAATAGGAGAAGTATGGAAATGAATCAATTTGTAATTACAATAGTATTAAATATATTTTGCTAGTGTCTGAGTGGAAAACATTTCACATGAAAAATTAATTCCACCCACTTGAAAGAGGAAATCAAAGTTGTGCTTTAGTCTCTGCTCTTTAAAAATAGCTGATAGTCAGCTTTTTATTTTCTTTTTTTTATATTTTAGTTTTTCTGTGGAAATGAAAGTCAATGTTTTTCTTTAAAATAGAATTATTTAAAGAAACAAGAATAAAGTCTGTGTTAGAAAAATTGAATAGGCTTCCTGAAAATTGAGCTTGAACTGCAAAGCACTGGTAAATAAGATTAGTTGGTGAATGAATCTGAAAAGAATTTCTCAAACAAAGGGCAAATGAAGTGCCCCTAGATATTTTGTGTTGTTGTCCAAGCCTCATGAGTTATTCAAGTGTTCTACTTCATATGAAAGACAGGTAATTGCAGATGCAAGCTGTCATTTGAGTGCCTGAGCATCCAGCTGTGCTCTCAAGTGTGAGGGAGTAAGAATATGCATATTTTCATATATTCACATACAACTTGTTCATCTCCCAGTCAGAACTGCTGCTGCTGGAAAACCCCATCTTAAGAATATGGACATGTGGATGTAATAGCAGAATCCCTAAAAATTATAGGGGAAATCACTTGATAAAAATATTCTTATATGCCAGATCATCCCTGCTTAATTAGCAAGGCAAACATAGGCTGTCTGTAGTAGAACCATTGGGAGAGACATGTTTGGGATATAACAAGTCATACTTAATATAGTTTCTTAAGCATATTATAAATAGGAAGATATGTACATCTTGAAATAAAAGTCATGCAGGAATGCAAATAAAAATTCTAGAAAGGGAGAGCAGGGCCCAAGTACAAGGCAAAGGGGAAACTGATGTAGTGCCTTTTTTCTTACAATTTGCATGTGGCATCTTGAAGCCTGCTTAAAGACCACTGAGTTGCACAAGGGTGAAAAGCAGCTGAAAGAGACCAGTCAAGGCCACTATGACGTGTGTGAAAGAGAAGAAATCCATGTGTTTGACTTCATACTGGTCCTAGCAGCAACAGCAAAACCAAAGATGTTGTCCTGGGAAATGTCTACAGGAATTTGGCTATGAGGTGGTTGACGAATAGGTGCTGCATTATTTGTTTTGTAAATTATTTCAGAAGCTGAAATGACAAAGCAATAAATCATTGTTAAATGAAATCTTCAGAACAGCTTTCTATTTTAGGCACTTATCTTCTAATACCATTTCCTAATGTGAAATTATACATTTAACTGTTACCCTATTGCAATAAATAAGTATTTTTTCCTTTGTCTACAAATCTGGACCTTGTGTCATGCAAACATAGGATATTCTACTCCTATGTGTGTTACAAAGCCAGTGTAAATCTATCCCTGTGTAATTTTTTGCAGAGCTCTTCTCTTCATTGGTGGCTGAGAACCCTGGCCTCATCAGAGGAAGCAAAAGATGTTTAAAAATACAATCTGTTCAAGGAATTAAGGATATTAATAATGCCATAAAATTAAACTAAATAATTTCAATTTAAGAATGAAATGTGTGTGTGTGTGTGTGAAGATGGAGTCTGACTCCATGCAAATATAGGAAAACTGATTTTTTTCCTGAGATTCTCAACTGAAAACAAAGATCCTCTGAGGGCCAACTCGCAAAGTCAGTTTTTGCTGTCACTGACAAAAATGCAGGTAGAGGGTGACACAATAGGCATGTCAGAAACAAAAAGCTACTGTTCAGCTGAGGACATTGACACTTTGGAGTTCATGAATATCTTTCTAATGCATTTTCACTAAAATGCTATTTGAAGCATTCCCACTGAAGAGAAGAAGAGAACCAGATTGTCCTTTTTTGCAGGAGTTTGCAAAATGCTAAAATTTATTTTTAACTAAAGCTGTCAGTTTCCCACAAAAATAGCTAAGAAATATGTGGAAATTTTCATGTGTGTTTCAGTTTAGTGGTAGTACTAAAATGTTTTTAGTAACATTTGCTTTTTAATACCATGACATTGCAAAACCAGACATCATTTCAAGCTGAAAATTCAAACCTGGGGGTTTGAAAAGTATTGAAAGAACTTGATTGGCAGAATGTCCTGAGAGGATCAACTTTCTTTCTTTTTCTCTCTTTCACAAAATGAAATTTCACTGCAAGTGATACATGCCTACATAAAGGTTCTGCTTCTGTCAGAACATTTTTTTTTCCAAGTAAAAAACTTTGTAGAAAAATGTTTGACTGGTACCATTCCTGAAGACTTGTTGATCAGCAAAACTTTAGGTGGTTACATCTCCTATAACCACTGCATAATGCATGATTTAAGGAAGATCAGATTTTACAATTTTTTAAGACTGACAGAGTGAACTGCAGAGATAAAAGGCTTGGCCTGAAAATTCTAGTTCTGTTAACATACCCTGTGCCAGTAATGTCCTTCCTTTGCTGTTTTAGATGCATTCTGGCCAGACAGAAGTCATGGCTCTATTGTTAAAATTTGTTAGCTTACAGTATTTCAAAAAATGAGCCTATGCAGCTTTCTTTGTGCCCCCATGAATTTACATGGAAAGCTTCATTTGGGGATTTTTTCTGCTTTAGGTGTGTTTTGACAGCCATGTACCACAGATTCATCTGCAGCAGGTGGTGTCCAGCTTACTGCTGAAAGCAGCACACCCTTCATATAGGTATGGAAAACAACAGGAATGGAAAAAAAGAAGGTACTCACACAGTGCCCATTTGAGGTGAAGTTCTCAAATATGTACTTGTCCTTGTCCAGATATTAATGCCTATTCCCTGGTTAGTTCTTGGCCCTAGGTGAAGTACACAGAGGGAAGAACAGAAAAGCTGCTCTACAAACTGTGCTCCAACTGCTGAGGTTTGTGAAAGGCATCAGGAAAAGGCTGCATGGATACAGATGGAAAGAGACAAGCAGAGCAGGTTACATGGAGCAAGTTGGTGCTCTCAGGTCCTCAGTGGGATCCAGAGAGCAGGTGAAGGATGTTGCACAGGTCACTAGGAAGGAGAAAAAAGAGGATCTAGTGAAACACAGAATCATTTAAATTGGAAAAGACCTCTAAGAGCTAAGAGGTGCATGATTAGTCAAGACCAAGTAATGTTAAAACATTTATTTGGCTGATTAAGGGGAATTAAAAGATGTGATATATCTTGACCTGAGCATGGCTTTTGGCACCATCTTGCATAAGCAAGTTAGGGAATGATCTAGATGAAATAATGATGAGTGGGGTAAATAATTGCATTAAAATTGCTCCAAAAACTGTTAAGAATAATTCTATCTTAAATTAGCAGTGCAATTTAAGCGGAGTCTTGTGGAGGTCTGTTTGTTTTACTCAGTATAGATATTAATGTCTTGGAAGATGGAATCTGACAAATGCTTATAGTCTTCTTAAAATAAACAAATTTTATAAGAATTGAAAGTACTTTGACAGGCCAGATTTTAATTTAAAATAATCTAGATATTTTGGAGAAGTGATCCAAAATTAACAAGAAGGAGTTCAACCAAGGCAAGAGCAAAGAACTATGGTTAAGAAAGAAAAAATAAAAGACAGCTATCAAATGAGAAATATCTGCCAGTGCAGCTGTACTGTGAAAAAGCATTTGAGAGTTGGAGTGGAGTACAAGCTGGATCCTTTCTGGGAATGTATTACAAAAAGTGTAATGTGCAAAGCACATGGAAATAAATGTATATCTCCACTGTGCTGGCGAGACCTCAACGGGAATAGTGGTACCAATCTGTGAAGCAGAATGAGAATGCATAGGAAACACACAAAAAATAGTAGTGAGAACACAAAAAACTTTGAGTTGTATAAGAAAACCCTGAATGAATTGTCCTTTTTCTAGAAAAGAAGATCAGTGAGCAGAAATTACGACCTTTTCCAGCACTTAAACTGATTGATACAACTGGAGTGGTGATAATTTCTCTCTGTTAACTGGGTTGTAGGGTAGGAGCTAACCAGCTTAACCAGCAAAAAAGACATAGAGATGTGAACAGGAAAAGGTCACTTTGGGAATTTGTTGGATCACTGTCTTCGGTCACTATTACAGATGGTTCAGGCCAGTGCCTGTTAGAGAGGTTTTCCTGGCAGTTACTTATTGCTGTGAGGGAGGAGAGGAAGGTGTTGAGTAAATTGACTTACAGAGTGTCACACAGCCCTGATTTTGTTGATTAACATTACCTCTTGGGGATTCTCTCTTCAGAAGGAGATTTGCAAAGTTATGTTAACTGCCTCCTTATCACACACAGACTGATGGACAGAGCAGGAGAAGGTGCCTGCAGGTACCTAAGCTTGGTACCTAATGTCTCAGTACACCTGCTGCTTGGGTGCACAAAGATACCAGTGTGCACTGCTCTTGTCTGCCTGCCTCTAAATGGGCACAGTCTCTTCCAGACCAACTGTTTTGACTCTGCAAAGTCTACATTTTAACTGGGACAGAAAGTAATCTTTGCAAATATCCTCAGCTAAAGATAATCAGGAATGGAATAAAGATTGCCATCAGCAAATTGGCATTGTCAGTTGCTAGCTGGGGAAATACATTCTTTGTCTGGTATATTCTTACGCCCTTTCAAAAATGTAGAACAATTTTAATTTCCTTTGGCAATACATGGGGATGCCCCAGATACCTCATAATCAGGTTTAAAAAGTAATAATTCAGAGGTGGCAGAGAGTTGGTTTCCAAATTGTCAAGGCCTGAGGCTAGTATTTGATGATAACTTACCTGAACCTGAAGTCCTTCCTTGCATGAAGCCTGATGCAATGGTCTTCTCTGCTAGTAGAGTATGGGAGTAGACAAATTCTTGCCCAAAATGATGCCAGAAACTGGTCTTATTAACCTTGGGATCACGCCAAAGTTCAGTACTCTGGGGTATAACTTTCTTACACGTTGATTCGGAGATGCCTTGCGAATGTTGTTGTCAGGCAGCAGAGGAAATCAATTTTGAGGCTGAAGAATTGCAAGCTCATAAATCTGAGATGTCCTAATAACACAGTCTGCAAGGAAAATGCATAGAAGTGAGCTCCTTTTCTTTGAGGGTGGCTGTAAATAGCCATAAAATCTCTTAGGATGTGTCCTGGATTTATGAACAGAGAATATGAGCTTGTCTTGCTCCAACTTATACCATATTCCATGTGAGGGCAGGAGGAGATTCAGCCAGATAAGTCAATGGGGAGCTGCTCTGATCCTTGCCATCGTACAGGTCTTTCTGTACTATGGCTGCAATCCTATGATCTGTTGCTGAAAATCTTTGTGTTCTTTTCTGCTGTACAGGACCAGGACTGAGCAGCTGAATGTTGGCTTTGTACATTTTAATCAACAGGACATTCCTAAAGGAAAAGTTTTTGTAAATTTTATGTGTGAAGATGTATTAAAATAAACTTTCAGGGCTAGACCTGTACTTTTTCACGCTGGCTGTAGGTCTCTCTCCAGACCAATAAACTAAGATCAGTTTAGTGTTCAGTGGTTAAAGTAGAAATGCTCCCTTTGTCATCAGGGAGACTTTGAATTGGGTCCCTGACAGGGTATTTTTTAAGTATAGAAAATTATCACTTGGTTATTTACAATCTACTGTATCGTAAATCAATTTGATGGACAAGCTGCTGTGTAAATACATATTACAGAAATATTGAATACAAGTGAGGTCAGAGACTACAGAAAACAAAGTAAGACCTGAAGGCATACTGAAAAAAAAGATTGCTTCTTGCTTTAATGCAAAATTTTATGGGTTTCTGTTGAACAGTGACAGTTGTATGCTATTTCCAACATTTAGAACAGGTAAAGAATACATTTGTAACTGAACTTTGGTAAATTCTTTCAGTTTCAACTGTCAACATTTCCAAGTAAAGCATCAGATAAAAATATTTTTCCAAGGAGTAATATAAAATAGTCCATAGTGTCTTTACTCCTCGATACTTTGGTTGCAGACAAACCTTTATAGTGCAGAATTGCCTTTAGGTGGTAAGGACACATGAGTCTACCATAACACAGGTTCTGCTGAATGGAAAATCCAGTGTTCTCATAGGAAGCCATGTAGCCTTTGCAGTGGGCTCTGTGAGACAGTCTTACAGCTCTTGCTTGCAATTCCACTAACAGCAGAGACATTTTTAAAATTAGAAGGTCCCACCCAAGAAAACTTTTCCACCTGTGCAGAAACTCATCCCCACTCAGGAAAGTACTGACATGTATTTTGAGTTAAGCAGATGTCTTGGCAATACCTACTTCAGTAGGACATGAGGTTAAGCTTGATGTTAGGGTGGCGACATAAGGATGTTTTCCATACCTTATGTTTTGATGTGGGACTTATGGAATTACTTCAGGGTTTGATTTCATGTGAAGCCTGCTATTTTGGGAGAGCTGAGAAGGGTCTCTCCTCTTCTTAAACACATTTGCAAACATAGAAGCTCAGACCCATCCCACTGAGCCTAGTGTACCTTACAGAGGGATAATGCAGGAGGCTGGTCTCCCTGATGGCATTCATTCAAAGTTGACTCTCCCTTCAGAGGGCCTAGTTTTCACTAAGCTGAGTGATGGAATCTCTTTGTAGCTGAAGTCAAATGAAATCTAGTGAGCTGGTCAACCCCAGTGCTGGTATAAAAGATGGAACCACATGGGACAGCCTCACAAATCTTGATTTTAAATCTAGAAAATAAACTGCAGCCTTACAGCCCAACTGTATTCTCTTGGGTCTGAGACTTGAAGAAGGAACAGGAAAGAAGTCCTGGGAGGAGGCTTACAGTCATATAATGTGCTCAATAACAAAGCCTGGAAGTTGAAACCAGAGGTTCATTGTAGCTTTTGAAAATCTTGTGCTTCTCAAACCAAGCTCAGAACTTCATAGGAGACGGCTCATCAATCTGACCTCCTCAAGGCTGGTAATTACTGGTTGATTGTTTTTCAGTGCCAGCAACCTAATTACAAGCTCTGAGCAACAGGACAGAAGATGGGCCTGGACACAACGAGCCTGCAATGCTTCTAGGCTATGTTATTTTGCTTGGTCCCTTGCCATGCTTAGCCAGCGTGCCCATAAACCATGTTGCTGTATTCACACACTGCTAAGGCCAGTTTGAAAGGCAAAACCTCTCAGTAGGTCCCTCTGGTCTCTTTGTGCCTGCTAAAGGTAGCCATGTGGCTTCTAGACAGCTTGGAGTGTAAGCAGCTGTGCTGATTTTGGCCTGGATAGATAATTTTCTTCACAGTGGCTGGTNCAGAGAATATGAGCTTGTCTTGCTCCAACTTATACCATATTCCATGTGAGGGCAGGAGGAGATTCAGCCAGATAAGTCAATGGGGAGCTGCTCTGATCCTTGCCATCGTACAGGTCTTTCTGTACTATGGCTGCAATCCTATGATCTGTTGCTGAAAATCTTTGTGTTCTTTTCTGCTGTACAGGACCAGGACTGAGCAGCTGAATGTTGGCTTTGTACATTTTAATCAACAGGACATTCCTAAAGGAAAAGTTTTTGTAAATTTTATGTGTGAAGATGTATTAAAATAAACTTTCAGGGCTAGACCTGTACTTTTTCACGCTGGCTGTAGGTCTCTCTCCAGACCAATAAACTAAGATCAGTTTAGTGTTCAGTGGTTAAAGTAGAAATGCTCCCTTTGTCATCAGGGAGACTTTGAATTGGGTCCCTGACAGGGTATTTTTTAAGTATAGAAAATTATCACTTGGTTATTTACAATCTACTGTATCGTAAATCAATTTGATGGACAAGCTGCTGTGTAAATACATATTACAGAAATATTGAATACAAGTGAGGTCAGAGACTACAGAAAACAAAGTAAGACCTGAAGGCATACTGAAAAAAAAGATTGCTTCTTGCTTTAATGCAAAATTTTATGGGTTTCTGTTGAACAGTGACAGTTGTATGCTATTTCCAACATTTAGAACAGGTAAAGAATACATTTGTAACTGAACTTTGGTAAATTCTTTCAGTTTCAACTGTCAACATTTCCAAGTAAAGCATCAGATAAAAATATTTTTCCAAGGAGTAATATAAAATAGTCCATAGTGTCTTTACTCCTCGATACTTTGGTTGCAGACAAACCTTTATAGTGCAGAATTGCCTTTAGGTGGTAAGGACACATGAGTCTACCATAACACAGGTTCTGCTGAATGGAAAATCCAGTGTTCTCATAGGAAGCCATGTAGCCTTTGCAGTGGGCTCTGTGAGACAGTCTTACAGCTCTTGCTTGCAATTCCACTAACAGCAGAGACATTTTTAAAATTAGAAGGTCCCACCCAAGAAAACTTTTCCACCTGTGCAGAAACTCATCCCCACTCAGGAAAGTACTGACATGTATTTTGAGTTAAGCAGATGTCTTGGCAATACCTACTTCAGTAGGACATGAGGTTAAGCTTGATGTTAGGGTGGCGACATAAGGATGTTTTCCATACCTTATGTTTTGATGTGGGACTTATGGAATTACTTCAGGGTTTGATTTCATGTGAAGCCTGCTATTTTGGGAGAGCTGAGAAGGGTCTCTCCTCTTCTTAAACACATTTGCAAACATAGAAGCTCAGACCCATCCCACTGAGCCTAGTGTACCTTACAGAGGGATAATGCAGGAGGCTGGTCTCCCTGATGGCATTCATTCAAAGTTGACTCTCCCTTCAGAGGGCCTAGTTTTCACTAAGCTGAGTGATGGAATCTCTTTGTAGCTGAAGTCAAATGAAATCTAGTGAGCTGGTCAACCCCAGTGCTGGTATAAAAGATGGAACCACATGGGACAGCCTCACAAATCTTGATTTTAAATCTAGAAAATAAACTGCAGCCTTACAGCCCAACTGTATTCTCTTGGGTCTGAGACTTGAAGAAGGAACAGGAAAGAAGTCCTGGGAGGAGGCTTACAGTCATATAATGTGCTCAATAACAAAGCCTGGAAGTTGAAACCAGAGGTTCATTGTAGCTTTTGAAAATCTTGTGCTTCTCAAACCAAGCTCAGAACTTCATAGGAGACGGCTCATCAATCTGACCTCCTCAAGGCTGGTAATTACTGGTTGATTGTTTTTCAGTGCCAGCAACCTAATTACAAGCTCTGAGCAACAGGACAGAAGATGGGCCTGGACACAACGAGCCTGCAATGCTTCTAGGCTATGTTATTTTGCTTGGTCCCTTGCCATGCTTAGCCAGCGTGCCCATAAACCATGTTGCTGTATTCACACACTGCTAAGGCCAGTTTGAAAGGCAAAACCTCTCAGTAGGTCCCTCTGGTCTCTTTGTGCCTGCTAAAGGTAGCCATGTGGCTTCTAGACAGCTTGGAGTGTAAGCAGCTGTGCTGATTTTGGCCTGGATAGATAATTTTCTTCACAGTGGCTGGTATGGGGCTGTGTTTTGGATTTGTTCTGAACACAGGGTTGATAATACAGAGATATTTTTGTTACTGCTGAGCAGGGCTCACACAGAGCCAAGGCCTTTTCTGCTTTCTGTACTGCCACACCGGTGAGGAGGCTCAGGGTGCATGGGAGGTTGGGAGGAGACACAGCCAGGACAGGTGACCCAGACTGACCAAAGGGATGTTCCAGACCATGTGACTTCATGCACAGTATATTAAGTGGGGGAAGTAGGAGGAAGAGGGGGGACATTTGGAGTGATGGCATTTGTCTTCCCAAGTCACCATTACATGTAACGTGGCCCTGCTGCCCTGGAAATGGCTGAACACCTTCCTGCCCATGGGACACAGTGACTTAATTCCTTGTTTTGCTTTGCTTGTGCATGGAGCTTTTGTTTTCCCTATTAAACTGTCTTTATCCCAGCCCATGAGTTTTCCAGCTTTTACCCTTCTGATTCTTTCCCTGATCCTGCTGGTGGGGCAGTGAGTGGGTGGCTGTTGGGGCTTGGTTGCTGGATGGGGTTAAACCATGACAGCAGCATTCATCTGACTGTGGGCATAGCCTACAAGACTGTAACAATTGAAAAGTGCATAGTGTTGGACCCTGCTGCTCTGTGCTAGGGCTGGACAAGTCAGCTGCTGTACTTTCACAGTGGGATGGGGAGTATGAAAGCATGAAAACTCCTTTTAACTCTCCTCCCACTGTAAATCCACATATGTGGACCTCTGCAAAATAATAGCTGGACTGTCACAAAGTCCCAAAGAGGCTTAATGAGGATCTCTCAGCATCTGGGATATTTTAGGATAAAGCATCCTGAACTTCTGATATATTTTGCATCCTGCTAGAAACAGAAACCTGACATTTCTCACAGTATGAGAACATTGAGAACAAAGCATCTACAAAATGGTTAAAGAAATAAGAAAGGTATCAACAGTAGAGGGAAGAAGAAACAGCTCCATGGGAACTGACAGGAGTTTCTCACTCCTGCTAACTGTATAAACTCCCAGTCCACATGAAAATTACTGGACAGGCAACAAACAGATTTGTCCTGACAAGCTTCAAAGTTGATGGCTGGTGTTTGAGCCCTGCTGGAGTGAGTTACTGAGTGGAAAGATTGAAGCTGCAGTCATTAGCAGGAATTGAACAGATTTACAGGAAACAAACAGGTGCTAGAGAACATTGCATCATTTTGTTTTGGTTTGCATACTGATGCTTTGAAATGTCTGCTACTGAGTCACAAATTAGAATAATTTTCCTAGCTAAACTTTCTCAGTTTTTTTGTTTATTCTGTTTTATTTACAGGGCAACAGATACTGATATTGTTGCCTGAGCTGTCATGATTTGCACACTAGGGAAAAGGGAGAAAGCATTCTGTAAATGTTTTTTTCTGTATTCCCCCATCTCAGTTGAATTACTAGTAATTTCCAATAACCTTTATCAAATTCTTACTCAGCATGTGTTTCTTTGTAGTGTTGTAAATGCCTACATTTCCATTTGCACTGTTTCAGCTCTCTCTACCTCAACTTTGAAAAATCTGTTAAGGCAACTTTGAAATATATCCTTCAAAGTATATTTGGAATGTATTTAACTTACAATTTTGCCTTTATTCTCTCTTCTATATTTTAAAAAAGAATAATTCCCCAACTCTTCCAGCTTGCTGATTGATTTGTTTTTCTTCAGAAACTGTCTGAAGGTTGTATAATGAAGCTAAAACGAATTCAACTTCCATCATTCTCCCTTCCCTTTGGAATCTTACAGCTATTGTATTCACTTCTAAAGCATCTGAATCTAAGATGGAAGGAGGTTTCCAAACAGCAATTCATCTAAATGTGTCCTAGTCCATAATTTCTGTGCTTGTGCTTGTCTCTGCCTCATACAGTTTACACAGGGGAAAACCAGGTAATGTATCTGGAAGTAGAAGACAGATTATTTTCTTCACAAAAATATACATTGTACTCAGTACCTTTTGTACTTTCTGTAATAGCTAAATTACATTTAATTTAAATTACACAGAAGCCAGTGAAATCTAGGAGTAACCTCCCTGCAGTTGGTAAAATAGCGACAATGTGAGTTATTTCTTATTACTATTGAAGCAATAAAAGTAAAAATTATGGATTATTTTGCAGCGTTTTGTGGATATACATCATGTGTAAAATATTATAAACACTGCTTTTGCTATTGTTTTGCATAGAGATAACAAGTTATCAGTTTTGGTAACATCCTTTTTATGTTAAAAAAGTACTTGTAGAAGACTAAAAACATTCTGAAATGCACATGGGAAAAGTTCACTTCTCCCTGATTTTTGACCATGACTCTATAGATTGAGGCAGAAAGCTGAGTTTTGAAATGTAACTGAAAAAGTATGACAGTGAAAAAGGCACCTTTTAGTGATGCACTCTTGCTATGGGAAAAGAAAGGAAATCTATCCCAGCCAAAACCAGGGCAACTCTTTTATCTCCTTATTTCAGAAATAAATCTGAAATTCTGAAGACTTGCTATTCAATGAGCAGTTCATCTACCCAATAAGTGACACAGTTTCTTCTTAGGGATTTTTGTTGCTCAGAAGTGGCTCTTCAGCCCACACCAAACCTAGGCTGGCCTCTCTCTGCCAAGACTGAACTTTCAAGGCTGCTATAGCTCCCAGTGGAAGGGAAAAAGACAGGATAAAGCTATCAGTCCAGCCATGGGCCTTGCAAATAAAGACCTTTAAAGCGATTTAGCTTATTAGGCAGACAGTAGAGAATATGAAGTGCATCTTTAATTTATTACTTTGATATCATTTGCTGAGCACGAGTGTATGTCTATGTCATATTAATTTCAGCAAGATCCTTATCAAGCATCCACTGGAAGCCTTCCAGTGTTTTAATCTGATAACAGTTTGCTTAGTCCCTGCCTATTATTAATGCTCTGGTCTATTGGAAGTGTCAGAGTGTATCCTGTGTTTGCTCAAGGCAGTTTGGGAGCTTTTAAGAGAGCAAAATGATTACCCCATATCCGATAATATTTCTTTCTTTTAGGAAAGCAAAAGCATCTTTGATATTTGTAATTTGGATTTGATCTCTGCATGAGCTGGAGTAGATCTGGGTGCCTGTGGTTTTTTATGAGCTCTTCTTTGCTCAGCCAATGAGCCATATGTGGTAAGACACAGTAAATGAGAGCAAGAGCTTGGGGTATTCACCTTTGTCAGGCTTCATCATCAGTCCTTTGCCCAGAAGCTGCCCACCTATGTTGGGTATGAACAAAGATAGCCCTAAGCTCCATGGCATATCCCCAGATCCCTCCCTGCTTAGGGGATGTGCATCATTATCTGCTTGCTTTCCTTTGAGAATACTCGGGAAGAGAAGTGCAGGATGAGCTAAATGAAATCTGGTCTTCTCCTTCCAGGCAGTTCAGTCAGCTTAGCAGGCTGAGCTGCAGGCTGCTGCCAGCTCTGAGGGCGTTCACCAGGGCAATTCAAGTTTAGCTGAAACCTGGAAAGGAGCTTATTCAAAGCAGTTTCATCTTACTGAAGAGAACTGTCTGCCAAAATGTACACCTAATGTGCATCACAGCTTTACTTCTGGTTTTTTCTGAAATACACTCCTTGGGTTCTACCTTCCACTCTTTCCACAAGAAGTCACAGAAGAACCTCTCTGATAATTTGTGACCAAACACATCAATCCATCTGTCAGCAACTCTGACCAACATGATGGAATGGAAAGTACACCAGGAAGTTGAAGCAGCATAGCCAAAATAAGTGTTAATCTAAAGGGTGTGAGTGGTATACCCCCGTGCTGTAGAAACTCTTTTACATCACTTGCCATCTGAAGAAAAGAAGTTTTTCGTTTTTTTTTTCTAAAAGCCAGCTTCTATTTTACCAAAGAGCATGATCATGGTGGAAATTCTTGTATTCATTTTAGGTCTATGCAGAGGCCAAAAGGTTTTCTGCACTGAACCCTTTTAAATGTATTTTATAGGATAGGATGAAGAGGTTCCAAATTTGGATCCCTGTCTCAGTCAGGTCTGAAGACTATTCAGCAGAATATCAGTAGCCATGAAAATACACTAAAGGGAAGATTGCAAGTCTTGTGGAAAAGCTTTTAGAGATCAGACTAGCAGACAGGAGGTTTGCAGTGTTTCAAAGCACTAACAAAAGCCTGTTTAAGCTTTTGTGCTTAGCATGTTGATATTGTGCAGTGAGAAAGAGCATTGGGGAATGTTGGAATATGACATTCAAAGAGGTTTTGTGTGAACTGGGATGTGTGGTGTGATTGCTAATGCCTAGAGACATGACAGGAGATAATAACCCACAGGAAAACATGTGACAGTTGTACCCAAAGGCTTCTGTCCAAGCAGCTTATTACAGAACACAAAAGGGAAACCATCTTTGTGCTTTTGGATTCAGGCAGCTGGATATTGACAGGGCTTTTTTGTCATCAGTTTGTGGTGACTCACTGTGACATGCTGTTTGATCTTGACATCCCATTGGAACAGAAGGCCTTACATGACAAATCCCATTTTGACTGAAAACATTGGAGTGAGCCATGGTGCTGGGAGAGGCAGTCTGGAAGAGCCACTACAATATTCATCTTTGGATGGAGGAGGACCTGGTGGTGATCCCAGCAGAGCAAGTAGTGGCCTCTGAAAGATGTAAGTGTGAAAAGAGAAAGCAGCCAGCAGGTGGTGGAAAGATGTTCAACAGCAGAGTATCTTTCCTTAGTTTCATAATATTGATAAACTGCCGAAGTTGCTTCCCAGAAGAGTCCACAGCGTGATGCTGATAAGGATTTGACATGAACACATCTGCTACACACTGGGAATCCCCAGGACCTCTAGGAACTCCAATATTAGGGCACCATCTGTGAATTTCAAAACACAGACATACAGAAAATAAATGGTAACAGCTTTACGACTGTAAACAAACCGCATCTCTGATTCGTCTAATCGGGTAGTAATGTCTGTGTTTCAAAGTCACCAGTAAATCAACACTAAGGCAAGTCTGTAAGTTCCCAGGCTTCTGTTATTTTCTTTAAACTTTTGCTCCTAACCTGTGTCAGACTTTGCAAAGCACAATCCTGACAGAAGGGTTCTGCTGGAACAGTTCTATGCAGAAAATAAGGAAGAAAGCTTGGGTAGCTGCAAATATCAGTCATAGAATATTTTGGCTTGGAAGGGACCTTAAAGATCATCAAGTTCTAAACCCTTGCCATGAACATCTTCCACTAGACTAGGTTGTTCAAAGCCCCATGAGGGTATCACCCTGGCCTTGAACGCTGCTAGGGATATGTTATCCACAACTTCTCTAGCAACCTGTGCCAGGGTCCCACCATCCTCTGAGTGAAGAACTTCTTCCTAGCATCCAATGTAAATGTGTCCTCTTTTACTTTAAAACCATCCTCCCTTGCCCTGTCGCTACCTGCCCTTGTAGAAGGCTCCTCTCCAGCTCTTTGTAGCCTCCTTCAGGTACTGAAAAGTTGTTATAAGGTATCTCCAGCACCTTCTCTTCTCCAGGCTGAACAAACCAAACTCTCTCAGCCTCATAGGAGAGGTGCTCCAGCCCTCTGGTCAGCTTTGTGGACCTGTGGAGGTTTGGCCCTGGCTGGACACTGTGTGCCCACTCTATCAGTCCCCTCCTCAGCTGGACATGGGAGATAAAAACAGAAGGCTCATGAGTTGAGAGAAGGATTGGGAGACATCAATCACCAATCAAGGTGATTTGTCAAGGACAAAACTTAGGGAAATTCCCCCAGTGTTCAGCCTTGTGTGCTCTTATTCAATCTATTTTCTCATACTATAATTAGCAGAAGGAAAAATAATTGGCAGAGAACAATTCTTTTGTTGTATTTTTGTCTTTCTTCTGCTTGAGAGCTGTATTTGTTCAAATTATAATACTAATAGGTTTGTTCCTTGTAAATCTGGATGAATATGGATGCAAATACATTTTATTCTTCGGTTTCTTCTGGACTAACTGTGACTATTAAACCAAAACTTTTCCCCTAGGTTTGGGGGAAACTTGTCCAATGCAAAGTGACTATTGCCAAAAAGAATATGTTGATAATATATTCAAAATATTTTCATATTTGAGTTTAGAAATATCTCTTATACTTGAAAAAGAACATTTCTGAAGGAGTGCAGCAGTTAATAAAAGCTGTCTTGAAGATCACTCACATAGGTATGTGAATAACACAACTATTACACTTTTTAACAAACGTGTTTTCTTTGCTTTGAAATGACTCCTTATCTCTTCTTCCTGCAACAAATCCAATGACTTACAACTAATGCAGGCAGGGTTTTTTTTTGTCAGAAATCAAGCATTACCCTTACAGTCATAGGAATGGCAAAATAATAAAATGCACATTTAAGAAACAGGAAGGTTTACAGTAAAATAAATTTAGCAAAGCTACCTCACCCACCTTCTCTAAAAGACACGTCTTCTCATTTTCAGTCATTAAAATAAACTTATTGAGGAAATTGCGATTTTCCCTCCGAGAGGTATCTTTGTTTTGATTCATTGAAGTGCCTGGTATCAAGGGAAAATATCTGTGGGCAAACACCTCCGACAAAATGCACATTAGCTGTGCCTCATTTTCATCCGTTCGTTTGACAGAGTGAGCAGTCACTTCTGCAGGCTGAGATTGATCAGCTGAAATGGCAAATGTGGTGAAAGTGCTCAGAAACATGTTTGGGATGTAAAAAGAAACAGTGGATGACTTATCTTGCTTTCTTTCTTCTAACAGAAGGGGAAATATCAGGATCATGAATATTGTAGGTCCTTTAAAAAAAAAAAACAAACCGAATATACAGAGTGATTTCAACCATGAATTTGCAATTGAAAAATAACCTCATAATCAAGTTGTTTTTTTTTTTTTTGTGAGATATGGCAAAAATTGAGACCCTGATGGAATCAAAGATTTTGATACCATCTGTCTTATGATAGAGGCAGTGACAATGGTACCAGGAGTGGAACTACCAGCCCAAGGTGATGTGCTGTTCAGAGTTCACTGAGACCTCTTACACCACCAGTGGTCAAGCTGAGTCACACCCCAGGCCCACCTAGCTCAGTAGCACACCTCTGACAGCAGCAAAAAGCAGATCACCAGAGGAGACCATATAGACAGTGAAACATATACAGCCTTCTCTGAGTGCTACCCCAACGTTCAACTGTTTGTCACTGAAAATACAATCCTAAATATGCTCTGCTCTTCATGAAGTGGTCCCATGGACAGAACAAAAACATGGCTGGGTTGTGTGGGTCTGAAGATTGCCAGCATAAGTATTGAAAGATACCTGGGAAGAAGTTCTGCATTTCTTATTTTTCATGGCAAGGTTTCCCATTAGTCTGCTAGGCTCCAGAATTCTCTGTTGGCAGTCACTTACACGTGCCTTTGAGAAAATAAGTGGAGATTTACAATAAATGACTGAAATTGATGAGACAGTGGTCTTGTCAGGGTTTTCTTTGCCTCATCCATAAGGGAAGTAATTCACATCCTCCAGGTTTGCAGTGTGATAGAGATCAGCATGCAATTTGCTTTAAAGTATATTCCTGTCCCCAAATGCTAGACTAGATGCACACTGCTTTTGCTTGTGTTTCACACAAGTTTTATCAACTGCAGTATTAGAAAATTTTCCTGGCAGCCAGTAAAATGTTTTGCATACTTTAACCATATTCAAAGAGTAAGGTATCATCAGTAAGACTGTCTTGCTTTGATATTTTGAAGAATTCCTAGAATAGACAACTGCAGTTTTGGCTCTTCCCTTCTTCTCTTCTTTTTTTGGGTCATTAAATTTCTTGAAAATTATAGATGCTAGATATTCTGAGGCAGAATATGCAAAATTCATAACAGACATATCCAAACTGAAGCTGAAGAAATTACAGTTTTGGCAATGACAGAGATCTATTTAGAAACATTGCCAAAATTGAGTAAAAATCTTTTACTTAAGGGAATATTAATTCATCTGGCAAAAGAGGAGATCTGAAAAAATCTGCTGACTTAATCTGAAACAAAAAGATAATCCATCTTTTTTCTCTTGTAAATCTTAATGACTTTTAGATAGAAACTCTTTAGACTCGGTCTTGATTTGGCTTCTTATGTTGGTTTAAATTTCTTCCTTCTGTCACAAAATGCTTCTTTCCTTTCACTGCCCTACTTTTAGCATAGTGATTTAATAGTTGTGTATTATTCCATAATTTCTTTCAGGGAAGAAGGACAAAGTTTGGGAATTAAATATAATTTGATGAGATACAAGGCAGGACCAAAAGTGCCAACTCAGCATTTGGGGATGGCTCCTAGCTATTGTCCATGGCTCTGAGGCAACATGGGAATTGTTGATAAAGGTAATTTTGTAGACTGTTCCAAGCCACCAGGCTATCAGGAGAGAATTATGGCTGTGCTTTTGTGTACATCCATTCTCACTTGACTCGTCGTAAGCACCTCCTTGTTAAAAAGGAAATTCTAATAAAAAAAAAAGTCGAGAACACAACAGGAACATTAATCTACTGCTTCCAAACTACTGCTGTGTATCTACCAGCATTAAATTTTAACCACTGTGGAACCCATTAATGTTATAGAAGACTGCTCAAGAAAAAATCAGCTATTATATGTGATATTGGATAGGGTGGAAGGAGCAATGTTTGAGACAAGTGAGTGAACAGTGTTCTTCATCCTAATTCAGAACCTCTTCCTTCTGGAGCAGTTTTATGTCTTTGTTGTAGACTTCAGTGTAAAGAGGATCAGCCCCATTGTTTTTTATGTGGGGAGTGGCAATCAGATTAAACAAAGTCAGCATTACTGGTTTGAAGGATTTATGTGATTGTAAGCATTTATTTAGTCATTAAATGAATATCTCATAATAGTAGGCAATATTCAAAAGACAAATCAAGATAATAACATTGAAAATATTACTGGATACTAAAAAGAATTGGGATCTATGGTGTATTATGGTTTTCCTTCTCCCTTGCCCTACAACATCTCAGTACATGGTGAATTCCTGGAACAGGGATGTTCCTGTGCAGCCCTTGATGCATGAAACCACCTTCCCTTCCCCCTGAGCTGGAGGCATCAGGTACTACCTGCAAAAGAAGCCTTGACCCATCTTTCTTGTTAGGCCATGTCTTACATGAGATCAACTATGAATAATTTTCTATTAAGATTTTTATAGATATTATCACTTAGTATCTGGATGTCTTCCAACAGCACTTTATACAGGATGAATAACATCTGTCATATGTTGTTTGTTCTCTTCCTTTCCGCACTTGGGGAATGGAAATGAATGCAGTGACATTTCTTGTTCCAGAAGGGATTTTAAAGAAAAATAAATGTATACTTACCATGATTTTAAAGAAAAATAAACATATATTTCCATGTATTTATGTGTATAGAGATGACAGAGTCAAAGCAATGTGCCTTGTGTGGAACCACGTGTCAGAGTTACAGTGGTCCCAACTATGGGGTACATTAACTCACTCAGCCCTCACAGACACCATCTTTTCTGCACAAACAAGCTGAACCCCTTTTCTAGATAGTTTCACTTTCCTCTTTAATATAATTGCCATCTACAGCCTTCATCCTGAGAATTTTTGAATGCATTTTTTGCAGACCATTGAAGCCTCAGCACAGAAATCAAAAGCACTGGTCTGAGTGAACAGAAATTGATTTGCTCATCAGTGTTGCTGAAGTGCAATGTGCAGTTGGTCTTAATGTGTTATTACCTCAATTAAGTCTCCCTTTTGAGGAAAAAACCCAAATGTATTTTTACTTTAAGCAACAAGACACAGGAACCTCATAGTATGGGGTGACATGGTCTGCCAGCTGACGTAGCACCTCCTCTGTGCCTCAGCCAGTCAAACAGGATCTAGGAATACAGGCAGTTTGTGATAACACTGGACTGAATCTGTCAGGAAAGAAGGACTTTTTTGTTTGTTTCTTTCTTCTTTGTCTCAACAGATAAGACTGAAAAGTTTGGCCCACTTTTGCAGACTTCATAGATGAAGATGATGTTTGGAAAGGTGTGACTTAGTAAGGAAATTCAATTGTTTGTTTATTTTAGCCCCACATTGATTTAACACACTTTCAAGCTAGTTTGAAGGAAGATAAATAAGGAAAATCTGGAGGGATCTGCTGGGGCCCCTGTAGCTTTCCACACCAAGCAGGAAGGGCTTAGCATCAGTGGGCTGCAGAAAGTGGCAGCTAGATGGAATCCCCAAGGATATCTCAAGCATTCCTGCATCCTTAAGTTTGTGGAACTGGTCTAAGCTTGCAGAACAGCTTACAGGACACTTCAGATCAATCTGGAATGATGCACGGGTGGTCCTTGGCTCACCAAACGCCACTGACTAAATTGCACTTACATGGCAAGGTCGGTACAGATGTTAAAGTGTACTCCATCCATGGCTTTTCCCACTTCTGTGGAAAATGCCTGCAGGTGTTGGTACTGGAAAGAATAAGGAGTTCCTGAATAAGAGAGCTCAGAAAAAGTGCTGCACTCCATGAACTGAAGGAAAGTTAGTCCTCTTCCTCATCCAGGGCAGCAGACGAGTGTCAGCTGCTGCAGCTTGGAGTCACAGCCGCAGGACACCTGGGGCTTTGTGCAGTGTGTGGGAGGGGTGAGTGGGAGGGTTAGGCTTCACAGGCCAGGAATTTTGCTGGAGAAAGCAAGACATCCAAAGTATCCAAAAGGAAGCCAAGCAAACTCTTTCCTTTCAGTTATTACTTGAGCTACCTTCTGACTGAGTAGCAGCACACACATTTATACAACTGCCCAGAGATGAACATGTGTTCCATTCCTTGCCTTTTGCCACAGGTTTCTTTTCTTGCCAACATATAAAGTCAGGAAAGGCTTGAGTGCCTCACCAACTGGCCTATTGAGCAGAAACAACTTTTGACCTTGCATTTGGGTCAAAATGATGATACTAAATTAGCTCAAAGGCCTCTCAGTTGAGAATTTGATTTTTTCTGGAAAGATATAAAGATCTTTTGTTAGGACGAATGACTGGTCTTTTTTATTTTTCTTTTGTCTTGAAAGCTGGCCTATGATCCTTGAAGAGCACTCTACAATTTTTAGGAAAAACTAATGTGGCCTATTTTTAGATTCAAAGCTTATATTTACTCCATTTAAGAATTGCATAGATGTTCTCTCAGTCTGTGTTTCTACCATAAAGACAATGCAACACTAAGTGCAATTTATGTGAAAAGCTTTTCCCACTAGTACATGACATGCCACTCACAATGTTAAATGTTTTGCTTTATTTACCTCCTCTTTTCTTCAATTTGCAACACAGATTTCCAAGGTGTGTAATGCACAGTGACTTGATGTTATGCAGGGGACAGACAATGGGAAATGGATCTCCAATTAGATGCAATTGCTCTTCCAGGGTTGCTGCCCTTGTTTGAACAGGGTACATGGGTGATAGTTTGAAGTACTGCAAATGCATGTTTTTAGAAATGTGATTAATCTCAGTTAAAAGTTGTGACTTCTCTCTCCCACCTCCATTTCCTGCCTTGTCTCCATGTGCCACACAGCAATGTGGTTGTGGCTGCCGTGGAGCTGCTGATGGTGAGAGTGCAGCTGATGACAGCAGGAAAGTTCAGCATAGCAGTGGTTTGGGAGGAAGGTGAACCCTATGTCAGGAATGTTTCAGAGGGCCAGAACAGATTAGTGGAGAATTAGTGGAGCTCAGGGAGGTGTGCAAGAAAAAAAGATGGAAGGTGCTTTGGGCAGGGCAGCTGAATCTCTTGATATATTGCCTCCCTGACCCTTAAGCCGTTTACTTCTTACCTTGGCCCTCAGCCAGCTTGGTATTTCGGCAGAGCTGGAGCCTGTTCCTGGGTAATTTCACCCCAGAAAGGTTCATATTCTGTATACTTGCTCCTTCAGTTCCCATGTCCCTCTGAGATGTGAGATGCCTTATGCCTCACATCCACCCTGTGTGGTGGACCCAGCCAGGCTCCACCACCCTCTGCTCATCTCCTCTGCTCCCCCTGTGCCCATGCTGGAAACAAAAGCTGGCTGGGAAAGACCTGCAACATCTCAGCACAGCTCCAGGACAAATCAGGGAGAAGAGAGCCAGAGTCTGGCACTGGTTTATTATAGCACAAGGCAGCTGTGTCCCCTGTCCCCTGACACAGCCTTGGAGGGACCTGTCTGTGTGTTTTGCAAACGGAGCGAGAGTGCCACACTTTCAGAAAAGCATATTTTGTCTTACAGCTGATTGAATGAGATGGATACTTACCTTTTATGCATATGCTGTGATAGATCTCATGTCCACAAATTCTGTTTCTAGGCTCTAACTATGAATGCTCATATGGTTCATTGCAAAGCATTAACTGGAGAGCCAGCTGTCAGTCCATTGCTATATTGCTGTAGCAGAAGTTAAAATCTCTAAAAATTGTCAGCCCCTTTCAAAGCAGGAGAACAAAATGACAAAGTTTTGCTGACTTTCCAAGTGCAAAGGCTATTAATTTTTAAAAAAAATAACCCCGGTCAAGAAAATCTGGCTTCACATAAAAAATATTATTCTAAACAGAAAAACTGACTGCATGAAATAAGATATGATCAAAATGTACTTTACAAGGTGGAAAGTCATTGAGACCTACTCCAGCAAATGTTTTTATTCTCAGAGCTCCATATAATCGTAACATAAAAGTCAATAAAGTGCAAAAAATGACAAATACTTCTGATGAGCCCACTCTCAGCAACACTATTGAAGGGTTCAACCCATAAAATATTTCACTGAAAGGCAAATGATTCTTGTCAGATTAGGCTAATTCTCCAAGAGAAATAATATTGTTTCAGGAGCCAGAAGCGACAAGTTGGACATCAAAGGAAATGCCTAATGAAGCAAAATGGCTGAAAAGTGACAAAAATCAATTAAACATCTAAATGTTTTCTTAACTCCATGCTGTAGAAATTGCACACTGGAAGATATAATTTGTGGTTCTCAAAAGGTGGCAATCTGACACCAAACTGCAAGTTAGGGTTGGCAAACAACCTAGAGGGACAAATGTGTGCCATTATTCAGGCTATGGAAAACACATTTGGACCAATTCTTATTGCATGAAATCTTTAGAGAAAATGAATTTCCTTCTCTGCAAAATCAAAACTTAGTACAACCCCAGAATTCAGAAAGATGAGCCAAAGTTTTGAGTCTGTTTAAGACAATTGTGAAGATTTCAGGAGGAATCCAGTTAGATTTAGCTTGGGTTTTTCTCCACATTGAGTAGAGACAGGGAAGGTATTCTAGTAGCAGAGTCATGACTCCTCTATTTCTCATCACACAGCATGAATGGCATGTACTGGGATAGTGTTGTGCAGCTTATTTGCAAACTTCTACGAGCAACCTCACTAAATATTGCCTAGTGATATCAGAAATTAGTGGGAGGTCATGGAAAAGCTCCTTTCCTGGGTTTTAACTCATATCTTGCCTTCCAGTATTCCCCACCTCCTCATTGTCATATTTGGTTCACTTCATTGTATGCTACCACAAAGCTTCCAGAAAAGATGTCAAAATATCTGTAAAAAAGATAAAAACCTAGAAATCCTATCTTAGAAGATATAAATGAGATTGACAGCCTGTGAGGTCATAGGAAGAGGATAAAGAAAAATTTTGAACTTAACGTTGCTTGCATTTTCCCATCTTATTTCCAGTAATATTTTTCAGTAATATTTTTCAGTAATATTTTTCCTCTATTGTTCTTCCCATTTAGCTGGGAGAACTGGAATATAAACATGAAGTTGGAAGAATTTATCTGACATGTTTTCTGTAACTCAGAGAGATGAGAGGATGATATAGAGGTTATACACCTCCAGACTGGTCAGAGATTAGTCCCAGTTATCCAGGCCTGAGGATTTCTATCATCTCAGTGAATATGGAATGTGGATACAGCTCATCAGCTGTGTAATCCTGGACAGCCTTCATGACTGGAGTCAGGAGGTGCCTTGCCAGTGGCATAATTTTTGCAATTGAGTGCAACCTGTTATGTCCTGAAAATTGGTTTTGGGCCCCATCCTCGTTTTGGGTACATCTCATCATGGATCGTTCAGCAATGAGGCCAGATGAATAGTATGGGATTGTTTTTTGCTTTCATGGACACAGAATGAGATGGGCAATTACTTTAATTGCATTTCCAGCATCTCTCATCTGTGTTGCTTGGCTCTTTGTTAAATCCTTTAATGTGTGGGAGATGAAGCACGTTGCACACACAGAAAGCACTCAGTCTTCTGCATTGATGGTGGCAGTTCTTTGTCTGTTGTACTTCGTCTCATAATTTATTTCCAAGATGCATGCTTACTTCTTTGAGTGTTTTGTAACACACAGCTTATTATGGGGGAGCACATCAGCTCTTTCCTCTCACATTTTAGTAGAAAAGCAGTCCATCAGTCATAATTAGACACACTGAACCAGACTGTGCATTTTGGCAGAGGAGTGCTCAGTCTGAGGGAGGAGAAAGTTCATGACTGCAGACAGTTGTTTGACTTCATTGGTGTGGCTCCCGTGAGACCTGTAAAGGAGAGAGGGACAGGGAGCAAACTCTGCAGGTCTGCTGGAGAGCAGGGAGATTCTTTAACAGGGGCTGCCTCAAGACAGGTAGCAGTGACCTTCTTGCTTCGAGGTTCTGAATTGTCATACATGTAGGGCCTAAAACTGGCCAATGTGGCTACCTTGGCATGAGAGCATGGGGGAGACACCAGAGTGGTTCCATAGCACCTGCAAAGCCTCAGTGTAAGTGAGACCTTGCAGAGGCTGGGCTGGCAGATTGGCTGTAGGTGAAATGTGCATCTCTAAAGCCTCCAGGACTAACCCATGATTGTATTGTCTGTCTGTAGAAGCATGGCCATCCCACCTTAAAATATTTTAAGGAAGTACCCAGGCATTAATTAGCATCTTTCATTATGTGTTTCTTCGTGAATCGCAGAAGACCTCAGGTTGGAAGGGACCTAGAAAGATTATCTGGTCCAACTGCTCATTAACTCTTGAAAACCTCCATTGATATGAACTCTACCACATCTCTGGGGAGGTTGTTCCAGTGATGGGTTGTTATCACTGTAAAAAACAGCTTTCTTACACCAAGATGAAACCTCACCTTGTTGCCACTTGTCTTCTCCCTGTGTGAAGAAAGATCCTCCCTCCTCTTTTCAGCCACCCTGTAAGTACAGGAGAAATGTGATGGGGTCCTCCTGAGCCTTCTCTTCTCCAGGGAGAGAAGACTCCTTCAGTCTTTCTTCATAGGGCATATTCTCCACCCCTTTGATCATTTTCATGGCCTTCCTTTGGACTTTCTCCAGGCTGTCTGCATCTTCCTTGAGTTATGGGGATCAGGACTGGACACAGTTCTTCAGGTGAGGCCTGACAATTGCCAAGTAGAGTGGGATGATTGCATTTCTATGTTTATTGGTAAAGCCCCTTAATTCTTTCTTTCTTTCTGAGTGGAAGTTCAATTTTTTTGAGTGAATGTCCTAAGTGGACATGAAGCATCAGGGAAAATTGCAAAAATTGGTGGAAGATTCTCCTAGTCTTGTGTTTTAACCTTTCACATTAGTTTTAATTTCATGTCTCTGGGGGATCTCAGTAATTTATCTTAATAAATGTGTAATTTGCTAGTGAGATTTCTTTTATCTTTTTAGGTTATTCTAAAGTAACTTGAAAATTTAATTCGCTGAATCTAAATCTCAGTGTTGGGCTGGATTTTTTGAATCAATAATCAGACAGTAGCTGAATAATGAGGATATTGGATAATTAGAAAAAGCATATGGCTTCCTGAAGCTTCATTACTCATGCCAGAAAATCACTGGGCAAACACTCTTAGTCCAATATATTCCCTGAATGCTGAGCAAGTGAAACACAGCTAAATCCTGTGCAGTCCTCAGGGTGAATAAATTGTGGGAGCAGTTAAGAAACCTCCCCCCTGCCCTCAAATGGCATTAATTCTACTTCTTAGAAAATAGCAGTGAAACTTTTTTATCTATTGTGCCCACTCTCCAGAAAACCCAAGATCTGGTTGGCAATGCCAAACTCTACATCATGACATTATCCAACATGTGTTGGATTTCTCTCTGTGAGAGATGGCAACTCAGGTGGACAGCTATGCATACAGCAAGTAATATCTGAATTGTGAAGGACCAAGACTTGGTCTTAAAGCAACTAAAACAGAAAGAACTAAAGGAATAGCTAGCAGTTTCTCAGTAGATATCCTTATTGCTTGAACATGTCAATGTGTCACAAGGTTTGAGAATGCAATTTCTGCTCTCCTATAAGGCAGCAGGGATAACATCTCTAAGCTTATCTTATTTATCCTATTTAAGTCCTTAGACAACTTAAATGTGAAAGGAGTGCTAAAATCATGCTTAGTAACAAGATGCAGGGCACTGAGTTTGTCATTAACTGCTCTTTGTCCTCCCAGCTCACCAGGTGACACACTCCTGTGCTTCACTGTTAAGCTGATGTATGACAGCTGAATTAAGTCTTGTTAGAATGACCTAATTTCAGAAATGTTTATCAGCAGGGTCCTCCTTTCTCACCTGTTTTTTACCTCTGTACTCATTGTGCTCTCTTAAGCATTAAGATCTCTTCTAATCCTATCTGTTGGCCACTATGACAGTAATTGAGAAGGTTTCTGAGAACTTACTACCAATGTCTGCTGCTCTGTGGTTCTCCTTTCTCTTTGTGATGTTTGGTGTCAGTCTCTGATCGCCTACAACAGGCAGCTGATTGTGTTGGATGTTTAAGACAAACATTGATTACTGCAAATTTTGACCTCCAGAGTGTCTTGTGGGCAAGAGACTGAAATGAACATATCAGTGCCATTTTCATATTATTTCTAATGGGAGTCAGCTGCCTATTTTAATCAAGATGTACTGACATAAAGGCTACACTGTGAATAATTTCAGTGTGAATAACTATCCAAGGTGAATTAGCATTTAGCTCCTGACACTTGTTAGTGAGGTATTTTCCAAGACTGTTTCCCCATCATGTGTTGTCCTCAACCTGTGCAAAAGGTTTGGAAATACTTAACAGCTATCTTTTATTGTCAATGAACATAGTAGTTTGTGGTCAAGATCTCTGCAAAGAAACACAGAGTTAACCAAAGCAGTGTATCAAAAATAAGGCTTAACAACATCTGCATTTTCCCTTTCACTTAAATTTTTTGAATCGGATGATCTAGTATGAAGGAAACACAGCAGTTTTTCAGTCACACCAATTTACTTTAACAAAAGCTTTTCTCTCTGATCTCACAAGGTTTGAAACAAAATAAACCTAAAACTGAGCAATTCATTTCTATTTGGAATGAATACTCAACTTTAGGTGCCACAATAAAAAGCCATTGTGGAGAACAAATGGCAATGATTGAGATCTAGGTACTAACTACATTGGTAGCATCCAACTCTATTTAATGGCTGCTGGAAAACAGCTTAAAAAACACAACACTTTTAGATGAGTGCAAATTGCTGTGGTGAAAAGGGCACAAGGAAAGTCTAGCTTATCTGTGCACTGTATATATTTCTGTCCAAACAAATCAATGAAATATATATAGAAATGACAGAGTAAGGCCTCTCTGACTTAGTGGAAAACCTCATTTTTTTGCCATTTTTGCCATTTTTGTCTTCCTCTTTTGTATTAAAAAAGAAAAAGAGTCTGGTGGTCTTCAAGAGCATCTGTTGCACAAGAAAAAAATGAAAAATTGCAAGGAAATCACAAAAATTACATCTTAAAAAAGAAAGGGCAAGAAATAGCTTATGGATGCATGAAATAAGTGTGTTAAATAGTACACGCTGCTAAGCAGTTTAAAAAAAAGTTAATCAACATCCTTTGAGCATAAGCTCAACACAACTCACAGCCCACAGCTGTGACTCAGAAGGAAAGTTCACTATTAAAATGTCAACCTTGTCATTTACTCCTTTTGCCATTTACTTAATTCTTGGAGGAAAACTTAGTTCATTAATGCTGGGGTTTTTTTCTTGGTAGCAGTTGTGCTCCACTGAGCACTTCTGTTTGCATTCAGTCCTGAAATTTGGACTCTCTTTTGCGAAGTTTACACGTGATCCTGTGCTGTGTTTAATATTTGACTCTCTGCAGCTTTGTGTGTGTAAATAGCCACAGAACCACACAGCAAATGATTAAGTTAAGTACCCAGGAGAGTTCTTACCACAATCAAAAAGAGAGCAGAAGACAATAAAATGAGCTTGGAACTTAATTTCCTTCTAAGAGAGTCTTCAGGAACACATATGTCTAGGACTCAAACACTAAATATATGACAAGTCTGGAGAGGATCATATATTAAAGGCTGGAGTACACACTATTTTCCAGTTGACCAGGGAATTGGCAGTGATGCAAGATAAAGCCAGGAAGAGAAAGTTGTCAAAAATTGCCTTTTCTTCTTTCCAAGTGGAGCCTCTGGTTGCATTGAAAAGCTGTGCAGGGACTATTGAATGTTTACTATAGATATTCACGGAAGAGGCAAGTTCCTTAGATCGTTTTGCCATCTTCTCTGACAGCCAAAGCAGAGGCTGGTGGTCCTGTGGTACGTACAGACCCCTTAAAATCCATGGGAATTAGGGGAGCAAATTTAAACTGTTCCCTGGAGTAGCAAATTGCAGTAAAGAGATACAGAGATTCTCACATTATTATTTATTCTCAAACTTCATTGCAAAGAAATTTCCGTGGGCTTGAGTGGTATGAGCTACTTTACTTGGACAAGTTTTGCTCCTAAAAAATTTCCAAGAGTATGCTTCCTGGGAGGAATCAACCCTGTGATAATGCGTCTGTTATCTGAATTGGACAAGAAATGTCACGCTCAAAGGAGCAGTGCGTTTTTCCTACAAGCCTGATTGTGAGTGACACCCGTTACTCACCTTTCAGATGAGCAGATAATTGGGAATGTGCTCTTCTATCATGTCTGACTGGGCCTCTGAGGACATCTCTATTAAATCTCTATTATGTCCTTTAGGGAGAATGGAGCTGCTTCTTTAATATGCCCTCTCCAGCTTTCACTCACCATGATCAGCTTCTTAGCCATGCTGCTCTACTGTGTGCATGAGCTCGAGCTGCCCTCAGAGCTACCAGCAGAGTAAGGGGCTGCTCTGTGTGAGCAGCACCTTCACAGCCCATCCCAAAACATTGTCCTGGAGCACACAACAGCTCTTGCAAGTTAACATCACTCCACTGACTCCACTGTACAAAGGACCTGCAGTGGTTGGCATCAGTCTGTCCTACCCCTTGCTGTAGTGCTCCATGGGCCCCTGTATCCCCTTTCTTCCACAACACATTCTCTCTGGCTTTGCTATTGTTTTCTTTCCCAGTTCTTGCCATCCTCTCCTCCATATTCTCCCATTCTAGACCACTGCATTTTTATCTGCACCCTGACCAACCCTTAGCTCTGATGGCACCTGTGGAAAGTCCTTAATAATTATCATAGCCCAACTCAACTGACTGTGGTTGTCAACTGACATTGCTTATTTTATCAGCTTGAACCTCACTTCTGGTCTCATCTGGATGTGAAAAGTGTCAGGGAACTGGGAGCTCATGGGTTCTGGGAAGCTGTTCAGAGCAAGCTTCTAGGGAGGGCAGGCAAGAGAATTCCTTGTTCCTGAGAGTTTTCCACCTCTGTCACCTGAGAGCTNGCTCCCGCCACTTCTTCAGCACCTCTCCGAGTTCCAGCTGCACCAGCCCCACACCCCCACCCCGCCTGCTGAGGTGTCCCGGATTCCCAGCTACAGCCACGGAGCTTCCAGCACATCTCAGCCACCACCCCGGGATCGCTGCGGTCGAGCCGCCATTGGCGTCTGCTCCCCGAGCTGCCCCACAGCGCCCCCTGCAGCCGCGGGGGAACCATCGCACCTGCCCTGCCCAGCGGAGCCACAGCGCCCCTGCCGGCTGGGACTGGAACTGCACCGAGGGGAAAGTGCCCACAGCTGAGAGAAGGCTCTCAGTGGGTTTCCGGGTCTGGTTTTGTTGTTGCTGTTACAGTTGTTGCTTGTTTTGCCTCATATAAATACTTAGTAAAGATCTGTTTTTCCTATTCCCCTATCTTTGCCTGGGAGCCCCTTAATGTCAAAATACTAATAATTTGGAGGGAAGAGAGTTTACATTTCTCATCCCAAGGGAGGCTCCTGCCTTTCTTGGTAGACACTTGTCCAAACCGCGACAGAGCTGGGCTGTATGATTACTTCCTGCAGAGAGAACCACTCCCAGGAGACTTCACATGCCCCTGCTTTGGTCCTGATTTACACCGAGTTGAAGGCAGCAATCCTGTGCACGTGAAAAAGAGACACATGCTTTAAAATGAGGGCTGAACAACTTCTACAGAACAGAAGCAAAATTGTATTTATCTCATTTCTTATGGGCAGCCTGTGTGCTGAGCTGGGTACCTTTAAATTGTAATTAGAGCTCACTGGTTTCATAAGGCACGTGGAAACCCTGCTGTGTCAGCACTTACTGACAGCATTAGAAGGTTACCCTCAATATTGGATAAACTCTAGGGAACCAAGAGTACTTAAAGTGTTTGTAGGATTTCAGTAAGTAGGACATTTAGGACATTACTTTGCACCTCAGAAACAATTTATAATCTGAGGCAGGTACTTGCCTGCTTATATGTGAAAAATAATCTCTCACTTTGACTCCAAGAAATATCCCTGCGCTAATACCTTTATAATGGATGTATCTTGCTCAGTTTCGGTGCTGTGTTTTTAGGCGCTTTTTTTTTCTTTTGTTTGTTTGTTTGTTTTTTTTTTTTTTATTTTTTAATTCCTTTGGTTTTTTAACTGAAAGGGCTGACGAGAACGAGCATAGACTAACTTTCATCAAATGGGCTTCCAAAAATCTACCCCCAGACTAATCTATATTTCATTAGATGAAGTATATAGGAGGCTGTATCCCTCTTGATTTATGAGCAAAAGTTTTATGAGAAATATGAACTGTATAATGTAGCTGATCCATCATTCAGAATAAGTATTAATAATCCCAGACAAAATCAAAATTCTTCTGGGTTGCTATCCAGTGACACATGATATAATTTTCCAGAGGTCCCAGAACACTATAACATGGCTAAACTGGCCTTCAGACCAAGTGCTACACTAGAATGTGTAATTCCTTGGAAAAGGATCATTAATCTCAATTTTGACTTGAATTAATATACTCCAAGGATGACAACACACTTTGGCTTGAGATTTGTGCACAGCAAGAGAGAAGAAGAGAAGGACTTAAAAGGACCTGACCAAGGTTTTGTGTTCTTGCATGCGGTAATTAGCCCAATTAGGTGGTGTAATTTCTTTCCAGCCCTGTCAGTTTTTTAGAACACTATGTTACAACAACACTCTTGCTATTTTCAGAGCAATGTACAGCTTGTAAGGAAGTCACCCCACTGCAGAGAGCTGGGTTATGATCCTGTGTTCAGGCTCTGTGAGACTCCTTGTGCATCCCCTATGTGCAGCAAACATTTCCATGGGGACTTAGTGTAGAGAAGGCAATGCTATTATTCACCCCAGCAGCATTCCCAGTTTCAGTCTTTTTGTCTCACCCAATATATAGTTTTGCCCAGGGATATATTAATACAGAGTACACAGCTGGAGCTGGAGTCCCAGATATTCCCTCTGCACACGGACCCTGAAATTGCCTGGCCACAGGATGAGGCTTGGACACTCTCTCACATTCTGACACCAGGGACTTCATGTTTCAATAACACAGGCAAAATGAAGGATTCCATCTTCCTTCCCTGCTTACTTCCAGTCCTGTCCCTAAAACACTGTTTTGGAATGAGAGAAGTTCAAGAATCTGCACTGTTTCATGGTGGTACCATGAGCCATCTCTTTCCATAGGAGGGAGAATTTACTCTCATCCTTTCTGAAAATGGCAAGGACTCTGCCCTCCAGGCTCTCCTAAAAGATTGAGGCAATTGTCAGCCTCTGCCCTAAAGGGATGCCTCTGTGTGGGTGCCAGGTGGGGATATTGGCTTCCTGTAGGTGCCTGGTCTGAAGGAGGACGCTGTCTTCCCTTTGGGGTTCCTTCCAGGTGACTTTGTACCCTGCCCCAAAACTTAATGAGCGTACTATTGCGAATCCTATTTTGAGGCACTGCATTTCAGCTCTCCCTGGGCATGGTTTGCAGATGCCAAAGTCCCTTTCATGAGTTTGGCCCAAAGGTGACTGTCCATAGTCTCACATGATACAGGCAGAGAGGAGATGCACAGGTCCCAACAGGTGGCCACTATTCCAATTCCTGGAATGCAGGCTTCACTTTTCATCCATTGTGTACCCTGTACTTGGCTTTATTTGCTTCATCTTTTGCCACTCTTCCTATCACCCTAGGGTCCCCCACATGCCCTGGAAAGCCTAGAGAACTGCTGCTCCTCCCCAATGGCTCCAGGACTGCAACTGTGCTCTGTTGACAAGACAACAGGACTTCTTTCAGAGTCTGTTGGTGCTGTGCTGAAGCCAATGTTGGAGAGCAGGTCAGCCTTATGCAGGTATCTCAGAAATTCTAGGGTATCCCAAATGGTGCTGGGCATCCCAATGGTGCAAAGCACCTGGGTTTGTTGAGCTGCTTCCTCTGACTGGTGTCTACAACCTACTGCTGAATGTCAGCTCTAAAACTAGACGACATACATTTCACTCAGCCACACTGCAGCTCTTCTATTTTCTATGTGTAGCAACATCTTCCTCTCCTCATAAATCTACAGGTTCCATATTATTAGTGAATTAATCCTCAGGGCTGACTATGGCTGTAATTTATTTTCCTCATGGTTGGTTTTCAATCAGGAAAAGAAAAAATTGCGCTCAAAATCCTGGAAGAGGAGTGAGAGATATTCCTGAAATTCAGCCCTACCTCCTATACTGGTTTCTCCTAGGAAGAGAATTCTTGTAGCATTAAGCAGGTCACTTAATCTCTATATATGTCAGAGGTTGGCAGGAGCATTTGTAAAATGATGATGACAATGGTTCCAATGGCTTTGCCATGAAAAAACCTGCTTTAAGAAAGCTTCTAAAAGCACTTAAAAATGTAAGCAAGATCTGACCACTAAATTGCTATTTAATGGTGATGCTCATTGCCCAGAGCTTCAAGAGCAAGGAGAAAAGGCAGAATATGCACAGACAGCACACACTGGCAAAATGAGGAAAAGGTGAACTTGTGACTTTTGCAAGGATTCATTGTAAAAATGAATGGATGGGATGACTGAGATGCTTTGAGTCACAAAGGATCTGTGAGGACTTGGATTTGCTCAGTTCAAATCTCCCACCACAGACAGATGGTCCAAATCTAATGAAATGAAAATACACCATTCCTCCAGATTCTGATCTCTCTTGCACAGAGGGCATGGTCCTGTCATACCATCTGTTCTGAATGCATTACAAAAAATGCTTGGGATCTTCATAACACTGCTTCTTGACAGATCTCCATGTTGCATTGTATCTGCTTTCTCATTGCATCCCACCTCACAGAGCATGGCTCAGTTTCAGCCTCTCTCTGTGTAATGAACTTCCTCTGTTTGCAGCAAGACTCCTGGACAATATACACAGCAATACATATTCAGCAAATTGCCCATCTACCATGAGAGCTTTTCTTGTAAATGTAAAGGAATATGAATATTTAAATGTCATGGTAGTTGAAAGACATTTGCAGAATATTCTTTCCGTATCAGTTCTGGTTGCACCTTCAGGATCAGGTCCTTGGAAGCAATACTTGCTTTTGCCTCTTCTAAATATTGAACACAATTGTTCACTCATTTTCCATTCTAACCTCCTTTAGTATTCCTGAAAAAGATAAAGGTTGGAGAAAAGTAACACTCTGAAATAGAAAAAAACTTTAAGATATCGGTAATTTTTCCATGTTGCCAAGGATCATGCCATTTGCTAAAGCCATTGTTTCTAATGCTCTCTCTGGGGAGTTAGTACTGTCATTTTTAGTATTTAACCAGGTTACTATAATCACAGAATATATAGAAATATTGATTTTTACACATAAAACTTACTTTTTGGAAGAACAAGAGCAAAGGCATCAAAACAGGTCTTAGTTAGATGTTGCCTGCCCTACTCAATGGTCTGTTAAAATCACAGATGATTCCTGAAACACCTTGAGGTGTGTTCTAAAAAGCTTACCTTTTTGCTGCAGCTATTTCCTCTTTCAGAAACTTAGCCTAGCAGATTTTTCCTTGTTTCCTTGCAGATTCCCTTCAGGTTATGCCTTGGCAGACCTTGCTGCTGGTTATGCCCTCCACACAATTAGTATTTCGATCTTAAAACTCCAAATAAAGGAAAATAAACAGGGGGTGGAGGTGGGGAAGAAAAGGGGGTTGTGGGTTCTATATTGTTTCTCCAAGTATCCTGAACTCTTCCTTCTCCCATAATACAGTGATTTGGCACTTACAGAGCTGCTCCCACCTTCAAAGCATGAACTTGTAGAGAAAATAGAAGACAGAATGTTGCAATGCAAGAAATATGAAGGTGAGGAGTGCAGAAAAATAGGGGCATCACTGTGAGTGACCAGAAAAGCCTACATTTTGCTATTTTGCAGACACTTTAATTTTGCTGGTTTTCTTCTCTTTACTAAAACTGAAAAAAATCAACCCAGCAAAGTTGGGTGTCTTGCACACAGTATCTTGTGTATATATACACCAAGTAATTTTCATCTAACAGAGATAAAGAAATTTACAATAAAGCTGTTCACATTCAAACTATGTGCCAAGACTCCCTTTTATAGCCAGAATATGATTATAATTTTAGGATGTGATTCATCCCATTTCAAAATAAAGATCTGTTGTCAATCACATGAATTGTGGCCTAAAAGTACCTGTTTCCCTTTGCTGTCTGTAAGAGGAGCTAGGGAGAATACTTCAGGCACAGAAATCTGTGTTGCAGACTTCAGAAAATCTGGTTCCTACAAGCACATAAACTCAAACTGCATTCCTAATCAAACTTGAAACCAGACTGAATGACCTCTGTACCAGATACTTTAGATGGTTTTGGTATTATTTTATGCTTCCAGACTCAAGCAGTTTTGTACTATTGCTGCTGTACTGTTAATAATTGTTATCAACCAGATACTTCCACAAGAGGCAGGTCTATTTCAATGCTGGGTAAAGTGACCTCTCTTAATTGGTTTCCTTATTATGCTGCAAAATCTTGTGAGTTCCTTTGGGTTGAGAGTCATTAGATACATACAAGCTATTGTTGTTTCATTACCATTTTTTTCTCCATAATTCTCAGGTTTTCTCATTTTAATATTTGTCCTAGCCACTTCTGTGCAGCTGTTTTCAGTGCAATTGTCTCAGCCTATTACCATTCAGAACACGTTAATTAGTGATATAGAAGATGTTTAGGACAGATATGTTCTCTCCCAGTGGAGTGCTAGATCTATTTCTCCACTTCTGCTGCTCATTAGCATAATTTAAAAGCAAAATTTGTTGAGGTGAGGTCTCCTTCCATCCACTGAGGCAGCCTGTGCTGACCACACTCCCACCGCTGTTAAGTGCCTGCACTGGAGGTGGGGGTGCCTCCAGGTAGAAAGTTTGAAGCCCCTTTGTCCCCCTAATGAAAGATGCAAGACCAATATCCCACCTAAAAGGCCAGGATTAGGTATTTTTTCACTGCCTTCTGTCCTCAGACTCTGCTTCCTTTCTCCCCCTTCTTCGTTCCACTAATTTTCTGGATATCTGGGTCTCCTTTTGGTTTGACTTGGCTGTTACTGTTTTCTTTGTTATTTAGGTAGCACTGCCGATGGCCACAGAGACAGCTGTAAACGGGGTGTGACGGGTCATGGCTGTGTAGCCTGAGGGCCTTGAAGTGTAAAAGTGATACATCTACACCCCAGCAAACAAACAGGAAAAGCCAACAAGATCAATCACAGTCTAGGGGGGAGTGCATTGCAGTCAATGTGCTTTTTGGAATAGGAGCAATTGAAAGCCTTTGCTGAGGCACCAAGAAAGAAAAAGAACAACAAGGAAAGGGTCATTTCAGACACTTGGGAAGTGCTAAATACGGTTTTCCTCCTTTAGTCCCCCTTTTGAAGCTGCATTAGCAGAAGGTAGGTAGTCAAGGATGGGGAGTTCACTGCTGGAGCAGATGTGAACAAGCATTCCTTCTGGAGAAGTCCACTCTGCAGAGCCCAGACTGGGAGAGTCCAGTCTCCTGTGTGCAATAGTATTCCTCTGTTACTATATTGCTTCTAAGTCTGGGTGAGGTTTAAGCATTCCAGGGCCTGGGTGGTGGAGAGATACATCTGTTCATTCATTATTAACAGATCAGTTAATTTCTAATTATAGTTTGTGGACAATTGTCAAAGTAACAGCATCCTGTCAGCAAATGCCATTTGAAAGAAACTAAACTGAATCATGGTCATAGGTGTGTCAAAATATGAGCAAAAATATATCAAAATATTAGTTAGATAAAAGTTTCAGTTTGACTTCATTACTGCCCTCATTTATTTCAGAGTCAGCTGAAACAAAATTAAACAAAACACGTAAGAACAGTCAAAGTGAGGTTTTTTTTTATTTGTGATGTAGAATGAAACCAAATGCCAGTGCCTTGACGTTCCCATCAGGATAAGAAATCTGAATTTCACTGAATTATAATACTAATATCCCTTCCTAATAAGGCAATAATAAGCTTGGCTTCCTCATCTAGACTGGAAAACAAATGAGAGCCAGACTTCCAAATATTGGATCTGCACATAGAGAAGGAAAAGGGACATTTCTAATGAGGTACCATATACTCTTGATCCTGTTCTGTGCTACACTTCTTTAAGCCAATATTGTGATTAAAATCCATCTTGCCTGTACCTTTAAATACAGCTCCACTCTAGGAATAGCACAAGAAAATGGTATTTGTCTAGGACATGTTTTCCCCTGCCAAATGTACAAACTATCAAAAGAAAATGTAGCAATTTCTCTTACATTTAATGATGAACATTTTGCTCTGATATTTGTTCCCTTTTCCAGATCTGCCTTAATTAAACTGCTGTAATCTATGTTTTCATACCAAACATGGCAATTTTCTTATTCAGGAGACACATAGCTGGAACGTTCTGATGATTCTGAAGTAAGGGTGTATATGTGTCATGGTTTGAGACAGGTGTCTGCCAAGAAAGGCAGGAGCCTCTCTTGGGATGAAAAAATGTAAACCCCTTTCCCTCCAAATTATCAGTATTTTTTTTTTTTTCAAAATTAAGGGGCTCTCAGGCAAAAAGAGGGGAATAGGAATAACAGGTCTTTACTAAATATTTATATGAGGCGAAACAGGCAACAACTATAATGGTAACAACAAAACAGAACCAGAGAAACCCACTGAGAGCCTTCTCTCAGCTGTGGGCACTTTCCCCTCGGTGCAGTTCCAGTCACAGCCGGCAGGGGCGCTGTGGCTCCGCTGGGCAGGGCAGGTGCGATGGATCCCCCGCGGCTGCAGGGGGCGCTGTGGGGCAGCTCGGGGAGCAGACGCCAATGGCGGCTCGACCACAGCGATCCCGGGGTGGTGGCTGAGATGTGCTGGAAGCTCTGCGGCTGTGGCTGGGAATTGGGGACACCTCAGCAGGCGGGGTG
>VZRX01018327.1:5009-66376 GCA_013398075.1 Notiomystis cincta | reverse complement strand
AAAAAAAAAAAAAAAGGAGACCAAAGCCCTGCAACAATATGAAAACTTATTTCATAATTTTTAGAGGCACATAAAAACATATAACTGTGTTTTATGCAGAATTAACTCCCTCTGAAAATTCTGCTCTGAAAAAAATCACAATAATCTATAAATCAGAGTGATATTCTCTGTTTTCTGACAGTTACTACCTAGAAAACTTACATCCAAATTGCAAAGTAAAGATGTGAAACAAAGTCCGTTGCAGTGGCAGGAAAATCTCCATTTCTTTTTTAGTTTTATGAGCGTCGTCCAGATCAAACCCTACATATCAAGGTAGGAGTGATTGTAAAGAAAACATCTTCATCACTTTTGATTCATTTAAAAGAAGATGTTAATCTCTAGGAGAAGTAACAGCCTAAAATCTACTTGAGCCTGTCCATGTCAGACTTCTTTTTCCTACTCTGCCTGGTGCCTGGATCTAGGAGAGCGCCACAGTACAAGTCAGATTTAAACCACAATCCTCTGAAATGGGATTCCTCGTGTGTTTGTCATTTAGCACACCTTGCTGTTTTAGGGACCTTGTTTCCCCTCCAGCCATTATGAAGATTCTGTGTGCCTCTGTGACAGATGCTCTGCTAATGAAATAACTTCCGTGGTGCACAACACCTGGGCATCGTGTGGAGAAAAAGGGGCCTGATTCAGCTGCTAGTGCTCACTCCTTCCTTTCTTGTCTTTGACCTTTGCACCCCCATTGAGGCTGCACCCTCATAAACCACAGCTGTGCACAGGTACACCACAGCTGTACACCAGCTCCAGCACCAGAGACAGTGTCTCCCTGGAGTCTGACCCAAATGCTGCTGCTCTCACCATCACTGAGCTGCCCAGATGTCGGTGGGTGCTTCAGATACTGATTGTACTTTCACTCAGCCTTGCTTTGATGTGCCAAGGATATCTCAGTGTGTGTCCTGGATCAGATCATCTCACCACATGGGCTTCTCAGAGTTTTGCAGATGAGGTTGTGGGGTGGTGTTGACATGAGATGTTACCCATATAATTGATAAGCCACTTGTGGAAAATAATGTGATTTCAATGTGCATGGCTCAAAATCTGCATCACACTATCCTAGAGAGCTGGATGGCTTTTTTTGAGGCAACAAGGTGTGTTTGGCAGTGCTGTCTCCTCAAAGCAGTGTATGGAGTTGTCCTTCTGAGTGTTGCAGCAAGTGTGTTCACCCCACAGTGAGTGTTGTGGTGGACCACATAGTTGCAGTGGTTGTTTGAGGCTAGTCAATCAAAACCCTTGGCCACAGGTCATGGGAAACTGCCATTTAACTGTTGGTCCAGTGCCACCCCATTTTCCATGTTTCTCTTGTCAAGCTCTCTCATAGGACTGTTCTTTCTGTGGAATCCTCATCAGCTGGGCATCCTCTCCCACTTCCCTTGGGACAACAGTTTCCAGCAGCACTCCTGGGTTTTTTGCAGTGTTCTTCAGTCTCAACTCCAGCATCTGGCTGTCATCTATCCTCTTTCAGCCATCAAAGTCACTGAGCTTTAGTATTGACATAGCTAATTAGTGATTCCTGCCTCACCCAAAGATAGCTATGATGGATTTGTATGCCTGAAATGTACAACTATTGTGTGCTCCTGTGTTGATATTGATCTACCTGCAAGAATTATTCTTGTAGATGTACAGCCTTATTGTCTTGGAAATACTATTCTTCACATATCTGTCCTTAAGGTGAACAGGTGAACATTTGTTTGACAGAAACTAAAATAGCTCCTACAGGAAAAGCACTCAAGCATTCTTTCTTATCATGCAGTATATATTTACAAGAAAAGCTTTCATTATTTTTCCATTTTCTGTGGTGTGGCCTATGTTTAATGACTGGTTTGATGATATAAGAACAGCTAGCTTTGTCTCTACTCTGAGGGAATGCTGAAGAAGTTTGCATTGCCCTTAGCAAGGCAGATTACATTTTGATTTTTAAAATATTTTTTGAGCATACAGTATTTCCCCAAAGAAACTGTGAAGAGGAGTGTGAAGAGTGTCTATTTATTCTCCACGGTCACAAACCAGGGTGCAACTCCCACCTGATGGTCTCTGTGAAGTGATGCTGTGCTCCCTTTACCCAAGGTCTGTGAAAACTGCAGCACCTCACAAGAATGAGGGCTTGTGTCTGTACCTTCTGTCTTCTCTGCTTGGGGAACCTGACATTTTAAAACTCTTCTCAGCATCCTTTGCATTTCATTGCTTTGGGCTTCTTCCTTGCTTTTTTGATAGATCCTTGGAGTGGTGGATTGCCCCTGAAGCCACAGCAGAAATCAGCATGGTTGTGAAAAGTGCTGTACAGCCCCTCCCTGATGAAGACCAGGCACACAAGCAGTCCATTTGTTTGAGAAGAGGCAAGACAACTCTTCCCTCTTCTCCTCTCCTCCTGAGGGAAGTACGGGATAAACTTTTCCCTAGTGCAGTGAATCAGAGAATCTGAGAATGATTTGGGTTGGAAGGGATCTTAAACCTCATCTAGTTCTGCCTCCTTCATAATGGACAAGGACAACTAGACCAGGTTGCTCAAAGCCCCATCCAGCCTGGCCTTGAACACTTGCAGGACTGGGACAGCTCTGCTGGGCACCCTGTTCCAGTGTCTCACCACCTGCACAGTAAAGCATTTTGTCCCACTTGCTCTGCTGGTGAAGCTGCCACACCCAAGCCCATCAGTCCTGCTGCAGCCTGGAAGGTCTAACGACCCTATTTCACCCCTGTGTCAGTGTTGCAGGTAAGAGGTTGGATCCCAGCTCATAGAAGGAACCAGAGCAGGAAAACAGCTCTGTTGTAACATGGCACACACCAGGAAATTGTGAAGGTCACTGTACAACTACAGCACAGAGCAGTGTTGCTCCTGCCCAAAAAATCAGATAACTGTTTTACTTCAGTGCTGCTCTATTGTTCTCCTCCCTGGCCCACAGCAGAGCTAACCAGCTTGGATTTGGTGCCTCACACCATCACAAAGCCAGTTCTAGTTAGTGGGTCCTTCTCCTGCAATCCCTTGTGTGCTGCAGATACACTCCAGCAGCACTTCCCACTTCTACCTCCTCTGCATCCATGGTGACAGTCCAGCCTCACCATCACCTGCATCCTGGCTCAGCAAGCTTGTACCAGCTTGCACTCACAACTCAAAAGAGTGCATGTGTGAGAAAATTGATTTCCCAGAGTTAAAGCATCAGTGACTGTCCTTATTTGCACACTCTCCATCTATCCATTAGATTTCTTATTAGACTGTCTGCTGAGACAGCTGGAGAAATATGAAGTCCCTGTAACCTCTTTAATCAAGTTCTTGTGCAGTATCAGTACGGTCCAGCAGGTCTCTATGAAGCTTTTAATTTTCATGCTCTTTTCATCTGCTTTCTGGGTATGGGCTGAGAGAAGAATTTCTCATGTCTCCACAGAGGTAAGCTGGAATTAGACTGCCAGTGATGGTCTTGCGTGTGCTCTGGCAATATAATTTAGCAGGTCATCAGTCCATAATGAAGGCTTAGGTCCCTTCTGGCATTTTCATTTGTGATGGCTGAGTGCTTTGCCTCCTATTTTTGCTGCATGATTTTAGGATAATTGTTCCAACTTACACATAATTATATTAGATCTGCTATTTAAATGCCATATAGTGCTCGGAGGTTTTTTTAAAAGCCTGCTGCTGTTAGTGAACTTAAAAGAACATGGAAATGTGACACTTTCACAGCTAAAGTGGACTTCCAGTCTAAGTTGCCTTTTTATACTCTACTCACTCTGTAACCCAAAGCACCAAGTGCACAATCATGTACCACTCAGAGCCCTGAAATCCTGCTGCAGCCAGACAAAGCTAAGCAGGAGAGACTGAAGCAGCAGGGCAAACACTTGACCTCTCTTTTCTTAGCTCTCATTACTTATATTCAGGTAACCACATTTCAAGCTGAAGAGATGAGTGCCAGTGTAGTAACTTTACTGAAGGTAACCACTTTGGGGCTTGAAAGACGTTGCTTTGTCTTTTGAAAGCACTTCATCTTACGAATGGTTTTGGATTGTGCTCTGCTCATGGATCTTTGTGGCACAAAGGCGATGTGTTCAAGCCACTGGAACAATGCTTCTCTTTAACCTGCAGGTACTTCTGTCTGTTGCTCAACTCTTATTTCAAGCATCACATTATTAATTTGCAGGAACAGTTTTTCCCCTGAGCTGAGATAGTTGCTTCTTTGTTGTTAATTATTTCTTGTTTTGTCAGTTCCTATGTTTTAAAAAGATATTATGTATTATGTGCTTCTGAGTATATATAATTTCCTTAAACAGATCATTTTCTCCAAGTGCAGTTTTACTCTTTGGATTTCCTTTTGTACCTTTCCTTGGGCACCAAAACAAACCAGGAAGCCAACAAGCTAAGCAGGGTCTGGGTGAGAGCTTGTTTAGTTTTAACATTCAGCACTCTGAATTGCTTATCAAGGACTGAGGTCTCAGCCCATGTGGGATTAGGAAAATGGTATTAAAAAACATTCAGAATGAGCTATGGATGAAATGCATAAGTACTTTATAATTTTTCTGTTGAGGGAAGCAGAAGGAGAAGTGATGGCTCTTCTCTATGTTTTGAATGATTGCAGTAAAATTTGGCATGCACTAAATGCATAATTTTAGATAGAGCTGATTTATGTGCAGGTTAATAAAATGTCTGATGTGTCTCATGCTTAGACCACATTTTCAGTTGTTTCTTTTGTTGCCAGAATTTCACCATCTGAAGTGAAGCTCTGCCTGTCATGTCTACTCAGATGGAATTACAAAGTTTTGTTTCTCCTTTTGATTGGCATACAATTTGTGTTGAGAATATGCCACTTATTCTTCTGGTGGAGTTTTCAAGTCTTACCACTTGCATCTTGCAGAAAAACAAGCTTGTATGTGCTCAAGAGGCACTTGCCACACTTTGATTTTCCCTTGCTGTTTTCAAGTGTAGATGCTTAGATTCTCTAAGGCAATCTCTGTGCCATCAGTGCTTTTAAATGGACTATAAATGTTGCATAAAGTGATCAAGGACCTCTAGCACAGTGTAGATAGGAACAGAGCTTTGGTGTTGAATGCTCTTTCTGAACCACTGAGGAAATTCTGGCCAAATCCTTGTACCCTACTCTTCATGCAAGACTAAAGGATGGGGCAGCAATGTGGTCTTACTTCCAAGGCTTCAAAGAGCTCAGCTCCTGTTGCAAATCTGTCTGTTTTTCTAAGGAATATGGTCCTTTGCAGTTTCTTTGATGTCTTTCTGATGATCAGATTAGCAGGGTGGAAGAAACTGTAAAGCATATGGCCAATTTCATTTTTTTTCCTAAGTATAAGTGGGAAAAGGATCTGTGGGAGGAGCTGTACTGCCAAAATCCTTCTAAAGCCAATGCAAGAGGCTTTAGGACTGCTCTCCCACTGCAGCAATGTTAAGCTATATGAAGAGCATTGTGATCTATCCTGATAAAAAGAAAAGAAACTCCAACATATCTATCAATTTTCCTTCAAAATTACAAAACTTTATTTGAAATCCTCTACTTCCACAAAATTAACAAAATTTGAATGTCTTATTTCCCCCCTTCTCTGCCTGTCTCTAACTGATGCTCTCACTGTGACCACCACTATGTTTTCCTCAGTAGAATTAATGACATTTTATGTGTTTGCAGTCAGATGAATCTCCATGGTACAAGGGAACAGTTTGTTTCAAAATCTCCTAAGAAGCATGTTACAGAATTTGCTCATGGAATGTGAGGAGAACTTCACATGAGATAGAGAAGGAAATTCTCTAGATAGGGGAGATAATGCAGTCTCTCCAAATTAAGACTCTTTGTTTGATATTGAAATATCTCTTGTGTGTGACAGGAGAGAATTAGTCATCGTCCTTCAAAATAATTGATTGCTGGACACTTGCTGTTCCAGCTGTCACGAACTGGCTTCTATTTTGGCTTAAAACAAAAGGAAACAAAACATATCTGGTTTTGGGCTGTTGGAGCTTAAAAGGTAATGATCCAGATGAATAACCTCTTGTTTTTTCACTGCCATGGAAGCAGCATTAATCCCTCACTGGTGCCAGATGTTATAGTTAGCCACATACTTTTGGCATGCTAGGCACTGCAGAGGACCTCAGGGCTCTGTGCAACATTACCTCTGTAGCACACAGTGACAAGTCACCAAAGACGATTTTCTGCCATCCTTAGCTCATATTTGGGTAAAACTTGAGATCAGGGAAGTGTGAAGCAGGTAGATGTTTCAGTGCCAGCATCCCAGGACTGTCAATGAAGGAGAAGGGGAGTCTCCCCTCTTTGCAGAGCTGATCTTGCTGTGACCAGCCTAAGGCATTCTCCTTATAGGTGCTGCTAATATTTTTCACTGTCTGGGTTTGTCTGCTGAGTCCATAAATATTCAAAGTGGTGACATAATGCTTGAATGCTAAATAGTCCTGTTTTAGACAGACAAAACTGGCTATTTTCTGTGGTGTTGTTAGAGAGAAGCAATGTATAAAGCAGGTGAAAATGAGAAAGACTTAACAATAAGTCATGTGTGAATCTGCTGCTAAACCATGAAGCACATAGTAAGTTTCCTTTACTTCCCTTCCCCACAAATCACTCTGATAATCTAGTATTAAGACAAATGAATTAATCTGATAACTAGAGAATGTCTGAAAAATTAAATGCAGTTTGGAAGTAGTAAAAAATAGCAGCTATACTGTGGCCCAGCGCTGGGGCTGTACATGTCACAACTTACAGGGAAGGGTAAGAAGTGAATGCACTCCTTATTTGCAGTTGGTCAGGCACAGCAAATGATCTTTCAATAACTTCAGGAGCTGGGAAGATCCTTCAACCACAGACTATTTATGGTGCTGCTCTGAGCATGTTCTGACACTCTCCTTGTTCTCTGACACGGATTATTTTTAAGCAGATGGCAAAATGAAAAAGCAAACCAAAAGGATAAAGAAAGAAAATCACACACAGTGGAAAGAAGAAATAAAGTCGAGTTTCCAGGTGTTATTCCATATATAGGTAAAGCTGATGGCTGTGGCTAAATATCCAAGGAGATGGGCTCCAGTGAAGTATAATCTAGCAGCCCTGAGGATAGTATAATTCATTGCTTCAGTCCCTCTACACTTTGTCTGAATTTTCCCTTATTTAAGGGAAAACTATTTTTAAGGCTCTCAAAAGAGGAGTGGGATGATGATAGACTATTTCTTCATTGTTTTGCTTACTATCTAGTTCTGGTTTCTGTCACAGCTGTTTTAGTTCATGCTTTTTCAGATTACTTTTCATGTTTACTAGATGTTATTTCAGCATGTTTCTTTGTTCTGTGTTTGGGACAATCTGTCTTAAACCTGATTTTCCCTCAGAACAGCAGGAGCAGCTGCAGCAGAGCTCAGCAGCTGGCTGCTCGAATATTCACCCATCTTCCCAGCAAGATTTTGAAGGTACAGAGGTGTTGTTATCAGCATCCCACCTAGAAAACAAGAAGGCCAATTGGGTTACATCTGTAGGGCTGCTGTTGGAGGCTCATTTAGATACTCTGAGGGTAAATTCCTCAAGCTACAGGGGTCCTTGCAGCCAAATTCTTTGATGCTAGAGACAGTCACTGGCACTGTGGGCAGTAGTGCAGGATGCCTTCTGCAGGGCTGAACCCTTACTTCTTCATTACTGAAGACACTGCTAGCAGTGGGAAGGGCTATTTTATCAAGTCCTAGCTCTTCCCCTTCAGCCCACACACTTTGGCAAGCTCTGTGCTTCTGCAAAGAGGGAAATCAACTCTGGTACTCAGAAAGATGTTAAAATAAAAATCAACACCATGTAATTATCAGCAGCTCCAGCCCAATAGCCAGCATCCTGCACTGCATCAAAAGCTATATCATGGAGTCCAATATTGGAACATTAATGCAAGCTGAATATTGCTCCTTTGAACTTAGGTTGTTTTCAGTTTGCTCTGTTATTATTTCCTGTATTGTTTGTTTTACTAAGGAGAAAACAGGAAGACACACAGTTTGCCCTGTCTTAAGCAGCACAGCAGTTCTGACAGGGGTGTTGCAGGCAGCAGGAAGATCCCTCCTCTCTTGCTGCAGCCATAATGTAACAACTGGGCTGTCTCTGTCTTAGCTTTCACTAGGTTTTGTGCCCTTGCTTTGACAAAAATGTCATCCTTCTATAGCTTCCTTTTGCAAAGGCAAGAGATCTTTCTATTTCCATATTAAATTATTAAATGTATGCACATTCAGTTATCTGAATTTATTTTTTGACCATCTTTGTCTTTTCTACATAAATAATGTATACATAAATAAATACTTTTATTTATATATATATACACACACATATATTTTTTTAAAAAATTGATTTTATTTTTACACAGATCTTTTCTCCATCATGTCTGGATTTAATATACTTCTTATTCTTCTCTCTGAAAGGATACACAAATCAAATTGTTTTCTTTTTCCCTCAGGACAAACTACCTATTCCTTTGGCCCTCTTTACAATGTTGCTCTCCATCTCTTTAAATTTCAACTCCTCAAATAATGATCAGAATTTTACCCATTTCTCTAATTTTTGTACCATACCCCTAGCATCTTTTCCATCCTTCTCCATTAAGAAGAAGTAGTTAAATCTAAGTGAAGAGCAGGAATATTTGCAGTTAGTCACGATATCAGTCTTTTCAGTGTCAGATGGCTAAACTAATTTCCCTTATTTCCAATAATGCTCTGTCTTCAGTGAAGAACTTGCAGACCTACTTTCACATGTTCTTCCACTTAATATGAACTCATCTTCTTTGGGATTTTGTTTTTAATGATCAAATTTTCCAAAACGGTTTTGGCAATTGCAAGACTAATAAGAATAACCCACAGTCTCTTGTTTTTATCAGCTATTTTGTGGAGAAATGTGCCACCCATCCCATCTAGAGGTAATTTACCCTTCTATTACTCATCACATATTATTCTACATTCTTTGTGTAGGATACCAAAGTATCCCTTAATGATATGAGTGTTAGTAAAACTCTCCTCCTAATAGCATTGCCTGAGTATCTATAACACCAGATCTCATAATGAAATTATATAGTGGTTTCTCAGCCCAGTAAAACCTCTTCCAACTTTTTTCCCAGTGAGACTGACACAGATGCTGTTGTGCCCATGCCATTGTTTCTACCTTTACACTTTTATGCTCAGTTCCTTTGTTGATGCACCCTACTGCCTTCAGCTTCATCTCTGTCTTTCTGCACACTGCTTTTTCTCAATACATCTGCTCTAAATGTGGTGGCTATTTTACCACATGCTGTTATTCCTTCTAGTATCTCATTTCCCATCCTGTTCCAATAGTATGACCTTGTCCAGTCTGTTTGCCTTGACTGCTGTTTCTATCAGGGTGAGTTTCCTTCCTCGTGCTCCATCAGCCATTGCCAAGTTTTTTGTTACCTCATTTGTTACTCCCGAGAACGAAAATCACTTCCAGTTCCCCCCCTAATTATTTTTCTGGTCTAAAGTCCTTTCTATGAGGCATGCCAACCCTGTTTTGTAGGAATTCAGGATTTCATACAGCAAGCTTCATCCTCTTTCCATGACTGCCTCCTTGCAGCTGGTTTCTTGCAGATGGTCTCAGGTTTGCTTTTCTCAGTCTTTGCTTTGCAACCAAAGCATGAAACCTTTGGGAGATTGAACCTGAAGGTGATCCACTTTGCAGGTAATGGAAGAACAGTTTGGATTCCAGTATGGAAATATTAACAAAAAATTATATGAGTGTCTTATATACCATGTGCTAAACTACAGTAAAATCTCTTTTGTGCAACAACCACAACAGTGGAAATTAATTTTCCCAGAAATGTCTTTTATCCAGGTTATTTATTTTAGATCCCAACCTACCAACATTCAATGTACACTTAGCATCCTTTTATACTTTTGAAAATTGTTACTTATAAAATGATAGTCATTCATGTTGAGTGCATGTCTTCACTGAGGAGAGAGCACACACAAAAATCTAATAGTACTGCTTTGTTCCCATGTTTTAGGCTGAACTTCTGCCTTTGATCTGTGCCAATCTAAGATTAAACTGGTGCTATGGAAAGACCTGTTTGGGAATGACATTACTTTTCTGGTTTAATAAAGTAAGCCAACAACTGGAAGGGAAGGGGATACACTATCATGGTAGTGAATGAAAGTCATTCCAGGAAAAAAGGATGTCAATGGCATTTTGCATTGAAGCAGAAGCATATTATGCTGTAAAAATGCAGGCAGTGAAGATAATCAACAAAATCCCCCTGAGCTGGTCAGTTGTTATTTTGCAAAGCACCCTTGAGCCACATTGACAGAGGGTAACATGAGAATTATCATCAGTAATACAACAGAAACTTGTATCAAACAGGTACAAGTGACCTGTCAAGTGCTGAGCTGCTTTCTTTAGTCATCCTGAACACATTTTTTAGTATTCTATTTATTTCCCAAGATTAAGCTTCTTTCTGGGAGTCCTTTTGTTGCTGTCTCCTTAGAAATTTCAGAGTTTCTGATTTCTGAGGTTTTCCCAAGTGATGAATTTTACCGAACTCCTACCTAAAGCCTAGTGCACACAAGGTCAGGACCAGGCATGCAGTTCCTATTCAAATGTGCTGCCAGGATGGCAGAAACACAACACAGGATTGGGAAGGAGTTGTTTTTTAAATGATACCATCATCAAGGCAACTTGCAGTGCCAAAATGAGGAGTTAAGTGGGCAAAAACCCAAGGCCCTTCTATGAATCTGCAGAATGGAGGTGGCAGAAATTACAGCTTTTGAGCTCATTTGCAAAATAGACATCTGTCAGTCCAGGCCAAATCCAAAGAAAATCTTGAATCCTCAGCTCTTCTATGTGCATGGCAGAGGAAACCAATCTTTGAGCAAGAATTCAGACTAACCCTTCATCAAAGACCCAGCCTAAACTAAAGCAATGATTCCCACAGAGGGAGAGTTGGGAGATGTGGTGAGTAGAGGACGTGAAGGTAAGTTTGCAGACCTGGAGCTCAAATCATGAACAAAACAAGTCCAAAAGAACTCTCTTCAGTTAACACTCCTGCAGAATATTAAAGTGGTGTACTGACAATTTGTCTCCATCATTACACCATGTAGCTGGGTAATAGGGGTTATTTAGATGCCTCACTAACATGCTGTGTTTGGGGAGCCAGAGAGGTGCGCAGTGATGTCAGAACAGGAGAGGGATGTGTGCATTGTTTGCTCTTTTCTGACATGCTCAACTCACCAAGCATGGATAAACTTTAAGGAGAAGGTAGCAAGTTTCAAAACTGAAGGAACAGGGTCCATGTAGAATCTTAGAGCTGTTTTGTCCTACAAGTCCTCTGAAAAACAACGAGTTGACCAGCTCTGGGATTCAGGGCAGAGTCTCTGTGCAGGACTTGCACTTAACTTTCTTTTTGGAAGAATAAATGCTTTAAATACTGGTCACGGTACATTGTACAAATAATCAAAGTTGCTGATATTGATGCAAGAAAGATGGTTGGAAACTAAACAGCTTCAGACAAGCTACTTCAGTTTCTAGTACACCCTATTAGACCAGGAGGACGTAACTGGATCTTCTGGAGCCAGATGTAGTCTGGGAAGAGCAATGGATTATTCTTTGCTGGTTGATAGACCCAGGACACCTTAGTGTTTCTTTGTTTCCTGTACTTACCAAATTGCATTACACTTTTTTTTAATGCCATCAAAAAGGTATTTCTTTCTCTATTTAAGTAGGGAAAAATAGATTTATGCTTGCTATAAAAATATCTATTATTCAGAATTTCCATCATGACTGGATATATTCTGAGTGTCATTCGCCTGCACTAATTTCGAGTGTTTCAAATTTAGTTGTTGGAGTTTGAGCCAGTCCCTTAGACATCCCTTATCTCTGATGCAGAGTAATCACAGCTGTGTGTTGATGGCATGGAGGTCTTTTATCCTTCATCTCAACTCTGATGTCTTCTTTATCATGAGAGTTCCTGCAGGTAAACCTCATGCATTTCTGTAGGATGTCTATCCTTTCCTTGCCAGGAGAGGAGTGGATGTACTTGCTTCTTCAGGTTGCTAGTTCAACATTTTTGATATTGATGGTTAAATTCTCATTCCCTTTACTCATGTAAACCTGTCATTAAATTGCTTTTCCAACTAATTTAAGGACTGAAGAAAGCTTTATTTATAGCTCTTGCTTCACCATTAAGCTGGGAGATTTTCACGCATCTTAGAGTTCGTCACTCTATATTTCAACAATAACAGTATGTTAGATGGTAATGAGGTGCTATCTGGGAAAAAACCTAGCACAGATACCTGACTAAGCTCTGTGACAGCACAAAAAACTGCATCCTAGACTCATTATTACAGGCACCTCTAAAATGTTGCCATACATGTAGTTATCTTGAGGTTTCCTAAGCACCTAGACTTGAATCTCAGCTTATAACGTATTAGTTGATGGGACTCGAGCCTTTTCCAGCAGACCAGGAGCAGCCTGGTGTCCTGCTGCAAATCATTCCCATGGGTCCCTTCCCCAGTGTTTGTACTAGAAGCACAATTTAATCATTTTATGCTCTTTCAGTGACTCAGATATACTCCCTGAGTTTGACAGTCTCTACAGAGAATTTCTGTTCACGCCATGGTCCCTGCAAAGAGAAGCAGCACCTAAGGGACTTCAGTGCAGCAAGACCTGGTTTAAGAGAAATGCACTCCTAATTACTGCAGTGGTTATATGCCATGGCTGATGTGTTGGATTATTTTAGTGGACCTGGTTCTCAGAAACGGAACAGAACAAATTTGTGCATAATTAGAGCATAAAATTACCTGGAATTCATTCACAGTTAGCTGTGAGTAACAGCATCTAATAGACATTGCTCCTGGGACAAGTCTGCACTGGAACTTCTAATTAGGAAGTCATCACAAAGCATGCATACACATTTCTGAAAAACTCCATTCTGTAGTAAACAGAGTTGGTGTTGTTTGCTGGCATTGCACATAAAGCTCTTCTGAAAAAGCTGATTGCATTGTGCTCTGAGTATGTGAACTGAAGAGGTTCAGTAATGAAGGTGCCTGAGCTCTGAGCTTATCACTCTACTAATATTGGTATTTTCTGTTAACAACACTGCTTACAGTTGGTGCAATGCAGCCCTGTTTTTCACTGCAATTTGGTTTCAGTGAGGCTTAGGCAGGTGCTTAAATGTAAACGGTTCCAAAAATGTGGGGCCTCACTGAACAAAATGAATGTGCAAGAACATTTCAGAGCATTCAAATCAACCTGAAACAAAGAAATGGGAAGGTGTGTCTTTGCTGGAGCAATACAAAGCTTTCTTGTAAGGAAGGATTTTAATTACAATCCCACGCTCAATGTTTTGAGAGGTAACAGGCATCAATTTTGTGTGTGGTTATTTTCTGTGGAATTCAGCAGTTCTCTATATTCACACTCCTGGAAACCACAGGAACTCCGATTTTCTTCAAGCTGAACTAGACAGGCAGACATTAAAGTGAAGAAAGCAGAGCTCTTATGAGTCAATGATTTGTGTTAAAACATGTTTTTGACAATTTTTTTACTCCACAAAGGGAGTTATTGTAACTAACACAGAAACCAGCTTAGAGGGTTTATTATAGATTAGTGGTAGTCTCTCTTGATGTTTGCAGAGCAAATTGGTGAGCAGGCAGATGAGGAAGATGAACTCAGTGTTCAAGTTAAGCATTCTGTGAAAATGTTGGGTAATTTCCAATATGGTTTTCAAACCATCTGAGATAAAGAGACATCTGATTAGATTCTGTCCTCACAGCATCAGCCTCAAGCTCAGACATAAATGTGATATAGTCTTGGTCTCTTTTCCTGTAGTCTGCTGATTTTGAGCTCTTGCAGGAAATTCTCTATTTGGGTTTGAACTCTACTAGCATTTGCCTTCCTGAATATTTGATCATGATACTAGATTAAAAAAATATTCTAATTGATGCTTGCCTGTCTCCAGGATGTTGATAACTCAGTGCAGCATGCAGGGGTTCATGTGCCAGTAGATCTGATATTTAAGAAGCATTTGTCCATTTAGCTTTCTGCATTTCATAAGGCTATGGATTTCCTTGTTATGTGCAGGAGCTGTCATCCTGGATCAGAGCTATGGTGATTCATTGGCTTAATGCTACTGGAGCCAGAAGTAACATTCACATGAGAATCTCAATTAAAACTAAGAAGAGATGTAAGATATACACTTTTAACAGGGAAGGTGATTCATCATTGGGAAGGAACTAGCCTTGGAAACAGCTAAGCTTTCATTTGTGTTTGCAAATTAGAACTGGAAGTCTTTGTGGATGATTTACTGTAGCCAAAACCAGGTTATTGAGTACAGTACAAGGATAACTCAGTGAAATCAGATGACGTATTCTAGAAGAATGTGCTACATGAAGAGACAGTTTTTTCAGTTCATTTGTCTCATGTGCAGAAGAATAAAGTTCCTAGGAGCAGGAAAGACTAGTTTTCCTGGCAGAACAATGGCCTCTGACTTTTCCTCCTCCAGCCACCTGAATTCAAGAAGGTTTCATGCTGCTGGATTGGTGCTTGCCTTTGACAGAGACTATTGGCACAGTACAGGTTCAGTTCTGAAAGCATGTGTTTCTGCTAGGGGCTGGGTTTAGAAAATGTAAGGCCTTCTGCAAAATCAGCATGTCAATTGCATGGGAGAAAAAGGATGTGGCAGAGTATATGCATGAGGAGTAAGACAGCAATATCAAATTCATAATTTTCGGTTTCTAGGAACTGTATTAGGAAAACTGTTCTAGGAAGTGAAATCAGCTGGGGTTTGGTTTTTCTGGTGCCTTTGAAATATTCAGCAAATTTGGAACACATTGTGTCATACCCTAGTGCATAATTGTGCATTGGGGCCACAGGTAGCACCTCTTTGTTTCTGAATTGTTTATTCCTGCAGGACAGAACCCAGTAGGTGTTCTTGTTTACAACCTCCTTTCTAAGACCATTGTGATCTCCTGTTGTTTTCTACATTGGAAAGGGTCATATTTCATCTGTAGCAGTAAAATAAATACATATGTAAATCAGGGACTCACTTACTGCTGAGAGACAACATCTGCAAGGTGATATTCGCTCATGCCCTTATTTTTTTTCTGGGATGGTATAGACACTTTCATCTGGGTATAGATTTTCTTCTGTGTTTCCTGGTCTTGCCTTTAATTTTTCCTTCAAGATTTACACTTCTGGATACCTACCAGTAGACACCAAACTGCAAAGAGAAATCCCACAGTCCTCCATGAGCTCTATAGTTCAGGTTATGACTGGCAGATTAATGGGAACTAAAGAAAAGATCAGGTGTTTGCAGCAGCTTGAAGCACATATAGTTGCAAAAGTATCAGCTTTATCTCAATTATTTACAAGCTTTGGCCAAAGTGGTAACAGCTAGTTGCCAAAAACTTGCAAAATCAGCCTATAAAAGTACACTCCCAATAACGTTGTGTTTCTCAAAGTTTCTGAGCATTGTCCCACTAGGATTCAGAGGGGCTATAGGGCTGTAAAGAGTGTGAAAGACAGCTCTGACTGCAAGTGGTGTGCTGTGTCATCTACCTTCACCACGCCAGACCGTAGGAGCAAAATCCAGTGAAGTGTATTCACTGGTTCTGTGCTGCACATGAGGGGGCTGAGAGCATCTCAGGTTACATTGCTTCACGTCTCTGTTCCAGACAGTGCCAGAGACTTCTCTTCAAGACAATGGCAAGACATTGCTGCTGAGGATCAGTCACTTCAAGCAAGCTTTTCCACAAGCAGCAGGTGTGAGATACAACCCTACCCAAGTATTACAGCTCCACCACTCCAGAACTCCACACCTTTGTGCCACGCTCTGTGACCTACTACACACACTTTTCACTTCATGCTATAGCAAGACCACTCAGCTTGGCTGAATTTTCAACTTTTCAGATGCTTTGCCCTGTGAAAGCATTCATGAAGAAGAATGATTTTGTCTGAGTGTAACAGGGGTGGGACATGAAGGCTATCTGAGTGCTGAGTGGTTGTGGTCATTCTGATCCACAGATATGGAGCAAGGATCCTTCTCTAGTCCATCTTAATGAGTTTTATAAACACAGGCTAAGATGTGTTAGGAAAACAGTTAATATAGCAGCATTACCAGTAGGTGTTCCCTTACTGCAGATTGCCTGGAAAATGGCATTTTGTCAGAAAACTGACCTGAAACTGTATAATTTGTCTGGAGCTCAGACATCTGACCTAAACTTTCAGGGAAGCCTTTCTACCAAAGTGGTAGCTACAGATCTGAAGGTATCCTTCTTTAGATGAGAGTGCAACACTCAGGGTCTTCTCTCAAGTTGATGAGATAAGCTGTTGCTGCTTCTTTTGACTGCCATGGTGAAATATCAAACTACTGGGCTACAGCTAAAGTCCCAGCAGGTTCTATTTCTGCCTTGGCCCTGTAGGGTTCAAAGAGAGCCACTGTGCAGCAAAGACATGCTTGATGCTTACACTTTTTCCTTAGACCAATTCCAAGCTGAGATGGTCACTAATAGGATAAGGAAGAGTCTTGTGCTATGTGTCACACAAAGTGTGAAAGCAAACTGGAAAGCTGAGACCATGGATCTCAGTCTGGAGGTGGGCAGTCTGGTATAGCACTGTGCACTGATGGTCTCCTCTGCCTACAGTCTCACAAAGGAGAGTGTGAGATTGCCCACTGTGCCTTCTCCATTAGCCTCTCACCTGATAACCTCCTGCAAGATATGGCTTTGAACCACCTCAGGTTTCCAAGGCTGGCCTGGTGCCCCAATGCTAAATGAAGGATAAGTAACAGGTAGAAATTGCCCAAAACACTCCCACTGCCTTCTGGCTTTTGATAGAGGGAAAGGAGCAGCTAATTTATTTCATAAGGAACTTGGTGCTGTCTGTCTGGCAGTTTTGGGGATTTGTGGGACACGTGCCATGTGAGGGGGTCTTAGTGTGGCTCAGTTCCTGCGCTGTGTAGGCCTGGGCTCACTTAAACATGAATTAAAGCTCTAGGGGCTTTGAACTTTATCAAATATAAGACATGGTTGGGAGTCAGGTGGCAGAGGACCTTCCGTCTGGCACTGAAATACTTCATCTCCATCTAAGTACTTTAAACACAGAAGTTTTCTTGTGTCCTGGCTCTAAGTAGTCACTTCTCTGCACTGATTTTCTGTAGAAAGAAAAGTATTCTGAGCACTAAAAAATTGGTGCTTAATAGCTGGTAATTTTGAGTGAGGGTAAAGTCTATCTAGCACTATGGCTGTTAAAATGTGAAAAATCAGACAGAAATCTAGTCAGGGTGACAGAATGACACATTCAAGATGAAATCTGAAAATTTCTATGGTCAAGAAAGGAAGACTCTCAAAAAGCCTTGCTTCTAATCCCTCTCTCTCACTGTTTTCCATGAAGACTGAACTGGAGCATGCAGCAGTTCTCTCTGACACATTTCCTTCACACTAACCATGGTCTATGTATGTATGATTTTTGAAGACAGTGGCTCTTACTGAATTACTGAGCTAGTCTATCAAACAATATCCTGACTTCATTGGAATTTCACATCCCAAGTTTGTTTGTTGTGTTATTTTTTGTTATATTTTTCATAAGGCTGTCATGGCAACAAAGGGAGAATGAGATTTTCCTTCAAATCTTCCCTGTTTTTTATCCAGATGAAGTGATGGTGTGCCTCTGGTTACTGACTGCAACTGCCCTTATGAAACACCTTCCACATGGGCAGGTCTAAACAGGTATTTCTCAGCTTCACTGTCTCATCTGTTTTCCCCTTCTATGGACAAGCATTAAAAGGTAGTTTGTCTTGAACAGATCAATACATAAGCTCCAAAATAGCAGCATGTGCTCTGCAGCATGGACATCAGCACCTCGCCTCCAGCATGAAACTCCTTGTCCCACTTGCTGCTGTTTCTGTCCCAAGCTACAGGAACTGAGAACAGTAGGGGAAACATGGTTTAAAAATGAAAGGATAAATTGCTGCAGACTCAGGTCTGGAATATGTCAAATTAAAAAAGAGAGATAAACCACCCCTGCTGCGAAGCACTGCAGCATATTTGCCTGTGAGATTTTGTCTTTGCTCATGTGTTGCTTGTGGCAATTTGGCAGCTTATTCTTAGAGTCTTCACAGTCAGCTGCTTTATCCCTGATATTTATATTTTATTTTCCATTGCCTAATTTCTTCTCCTAACTGCTAACATTTACCTCCTGAGTGGCTGAATCAATGCCTTTCCTTCTTCAGTAGCTAAACCCAAGACACTTGAATTGGTGTTAGCTGCACAAAACTACCAAGCTTCAGAAGTTGTTCATTGTATTGGTTTCTCTGTGAGTTATTAAAAACTGTCCACAACCTTAATTTCCTTCACTTCCAGGTGGCCTTTTTATAGGACATGAACTTTAAAACTTAGTTCTTAATGACATGCTATAGCCATGAGACCAGGATCTGACTATTGTTGCATTCAATTTGTTTTGAGACTTCACATTACTAGTCAGGAAACATAGGTGCAGATCATGAGCTAGGAATTCCATTTTGCATGCTGATCCTCCCATGAGATTGGTTTGCTTTGTTGTATGCTTTGTTGGATTTGAAAGGCATTTTGAAAATTCATGCACAGAAAAACTTTCCATTACTCTGGGGTAATTCAGATCCATCAGAGGATGTAAAATATGTCAATAACACATGAAAATTAATTAATTATTGCTAAATCTAACTATAATTCCCAAGATATTGCTAGACAAAAATCATTATGGTAATGTGAACTTCATTTATTAAAAATGTTATCATTGTGGATTTCTCTGTTAAGAAAGGATGCACTTGCAAAGACTATGTTTCTTGTTGTTAATTTGCACATGCAAAAGCAAAGATGCAACTCTTGAAAAATTACACTACTCTAGCAAATAAACTTCAGATGTCTGTCTATAAGTAGGTATTTTTTATTTTGTGATAAACTGGTAATGCCCTAGGGCCATCTATGCAAAAGAGATAATCAGCCAAGCAGAAATTTAGTTCTCTTTAACAGTTATTTGCAGCAATTTCAAGAATAAATCTGCATTCTTTTCTGACAGATGCTGGTTTTAAATAACTTTCATTTTCCTTTTTTTCCTTCAGTTTCTGGTACTCAGTATGAAGGCTTGCATTGTATTTTGAACTGTTTTTTACATTAATTCAATTAAACAAATATTCAGCAGTGATGCTTTTTGGATGATTTGGATTTTCTCTCATTGGTAATTTAATTTATACTGACTTTACAGCAATTGACACCTTCTTTTATAAAAATACCTTGGAATAATGTCTAGTATCAGCTCTATCTGGTATCAGGTTGTAATATTCCTGTTACCACCTTCCTCTGCCAAAGTCTTGCAGAGTTTCTGTGTCACTTCTGTCTCACAGTCATAACTTGCCTCTTGTTCCATGTCCCTAAGTACCAAATGTGCCAGGGTGGAGCAAAGGTGTGACTCAGAGCTGGCAAGACAAATGCTGCATGGGACAATTGCTTAAATGTGCTTTGGCCTGCCTGCTACTCTCACCATATCTTGAGGCCATGGAGGGACTCAATCTGCTCCTCTCATTTACATCACAGCATTCACTCCTGTGTGTTTATGTTGGGTGAAATTCAGAAATCCACAACCTGCAGAGCAGGAGAGCAAGCACAGCCATCTAATTTACTTCACCTGAACTTGGGAGTTCTGGTCTTCTCGACCACAAATTGATATCATGGTCTGATGCCAATTTTTCCACACATCCCAAATTAAATAAATTTCAATTAGTCATCTTGGAGTGTGCAAACTGGAGTGGTGCTGACACCAACACCACGTCACAGTGCAAGTTCACTCTGCAGTATGGAGAGTCCTGCTATGCACTACAGGATGAACAAGCCTTTCAGAAAGAGTAGGGGGCTTGTAATTGTGGACAGACAGCCATGATCACCACAGGTTGGGCATTCCAAAGTGGAAAGGTCTAAAACAGTCCATGGGCACTCTGGACATTTTGTCCCAGGTACCTTCAGGTTTATGCTCTGCCTTCCCTGCTTCCACTGTAATCCTTGTAGTTGATGGTACTTGGCCTTCATGTGTCCTACTTGAGAGAATCATCTCCAAGTGGAGCAGGGAGAGATGGAAATGACATAAAGCTGAATCAGAGAGGAAGGATAAATTATAACACAGTCAGGAAAGTCATGGCACAATATTGGTTAAAGGCATAGGACTTAAGTGCTGATGAAGAAGAGGCAGAGGAAAAAAACACCTACCTCTGAAAACAATGGGGAAAATAATCCCATGGGATTTTGTCTTTCCAGATGATAGGACAGCAGCAGCTCAGTTTTCTGTCTGCAGAGAAGGCATGTTGGCAGGGGGAAAGCATGACAGGTGTGTTGTCATATTCCCCTCTGGGCTGAGCAACAAATGTTCACTGGAAATCTTACGGATGCAAAGCAGAGTGAGGGTATGAAAAGGTGGAAGAGTGAAATTCCCAGTATTCTGAAAATATGTGCTGCAAATGAGCAACAGATGGAGCCTCCAGCACCAGCAGTCTTTTCAGGCAGGCTTGTCAGGTGTTTGAAACTGGGAAAGGCTCTGGTGATGAGGTTCCTAGTACCCATCTGGAGCTTAAGTACCGCTAACAATTACCCCAGAGAATTGAATGTCTGTCCTTTCATGGCCTTTCCTAACACTACATACATCCCTCGTCTTGCTACATACAAAGGGGCTTTCTGGGAAAGGGGCAATGAAATGCCTGGATACACAAAGATATTCACTAAGCTTTGATACGCCAGCTTTCCACTGGACCAATGTGTCTGATGGTGACTGGAATTTGTGACAAATGGGAGCTGTAAATTGATTGTCCAGCTAATGTTTAGTATCTAGCAGCTAAAATCCATCATCCTTGCTATTGTTGTTTCTGTAGTGCAACAGATAGCAACCAGAGGAGAGTATGGAAGGTAAATCTGTCCAGAAAATCCCACAAGCACACAAATTACAGATGACAGGTGGACAGCAGAGACAATAAGGTCCTCTGGGCTCTGTGGCAAAGTGCTTCTCCTACACATGATGATTTGCCCTCTTCACTAATAAAAAATGAGTGAAAGGATTTCCATTTGCAAGATCTCATTTCGAGCCTGATGAAGGGATGATTTCAATCAATTTATTGCTCGTATACTTCTTTTCTTGTTTGTTTTGTTTAAATGTTTACAACATTGCTGGATTTACTGTCTGGCTTACATTTTACTCTCCTATTAATTCCCAGATAGAATGTCAATGGCTAAGATGCTATTTAAATGAGCTCTTAGTTCTAAAATACTCCAGGCTTATGCCCTAATTAAACATAAGCATGATCCAGGGTTGTGAAATTGTTTTGTAAAGGACTGCCTACAGCTATATCTAAAAACTGTTCCACAGGAATATTAAGGAGACAGCTACTGTCTACAAGACATCTGCTGAAGTCAAAAGTAATAACAAAACTCAAGCACATTTGTGCTTTTACAGTTTACAGCTTGCTCGAATTGTGAGACAAATAACCCCTGACTGTGGCAGAGTGGCTGCTGAAGGGGAGTGGCAGGGCTTGGTTGTGCTCCTGGCAGTGGCACCAGCTCACCCAAGAGCTTGGGGGCTCACTGTCACCACATTGCTGTGCCATGCCTGTCACCAGGCCATGTGTTTTCAGAGCTATTGCCTTTTTTTTTTTTTTCCTTGTGAAAATGAGCACTGCTGTGCCAAACAAAACAGAATGAACAATGATTTGGAGTGTTTGCTAAACACAAATGTTCTTGCAGAGGCTGAAGTGGCAGAGTGGGACAGGAAGAAGCAGATTATTTTTCAGAGCAGTGAATTTCATTGCATACTTGAGATTGACCTGGAGGTTTGTGCTATCCTGTAGAATCTCACAGACTCTAAAAATATTTTGTGTGTCTGTTCTGGTTCAGAGATGTTCTGCATATGCTATGTTAATCTTTGGAAATTATTTGAGAAGGGCCCAGAATATTTCTTAGGGAGTAGAAAAGGAGGTTGTCTCAGGAGAGGAAACAGGACATAAGGATTGAAGACTTCACACCTGTGTGCTAAAATCAAATGGTGATCAGAAGGATGGGGATTTGTGCATGGGATGCAACTGCCTTGTCCACTATGGAAGCTCATCCTGTCCCTGAGGCAACCCTCCCCACATGTCAGGTTTGGTTTTTCTCAGACCAGATTGCAGGGAAGGGAAAGGTGAGAATGTGAGTATGGCAGCATCCCCTGAAGTTTCACATTTGTTCCATGTGAAAAACCCCATTATTTGATAGCTCTTACACTGCCCTGTAGGTGCATGTCATCCATTGTTTTGATCTATCTTTATCAGAACTTGTCACTCTGGCATCTCCCTATGGCCAGTAGAAAGGAGAAGGAACCTCAAGAGCAAAACTTTCCTTGTCCAAAGACAAAAGTTGAAGAAAAGACACAGGAGTAGCAATCACTGAAATTTAAACTAGAGGAATTGCATTCTTCATTTCTCAGTAATACAAACCTGGGGAACTTCTATTCTTCCTTTCTACACCATGTGGTCAAAGAGCTGGGGGATTCACCAGCAAATACCCTGGATATTTGGAACATGTCTTGAGTTCCACTGATGGGCATTATTTTGAGGTGGCCATTCAGGTTGCCAGTCTGTGTGTCCCTGGGCCATTTGGAATGACAAAGGGTGCCAGGCCAGGTGGACAGTTCAGCCTTGTCAGACTTGCATCCTTTTCAGGAGGTTTTGTAACTGCCTAAGCTGCTCCTGCAGAGACTGTAGCTATTGCAGCAGCTTTAGGCCAGTTTGCTAAATCTATAGGCTCATTGCTTTTGGCAGTTCTGGGCTTGAATGGATTGAAAAAGAAGCAAAGTTTTCAGATTAATTCAATTTTCATGAGAAAAAAAGGTGAAGAAAAAGTTTTTTCACTGTCTGTGAAGTTCTGCAAAACTGAGTTCTGGAAAGAGGATGATAACTGTCTTGTAAAGAAAGAAAGGAAAATACTTTCTCAAATATCTCATACCTTCTCAAATGATTATATTTGTATCATTTGTCTTTTAGGAAAGTCTTCAAAAGCAGTATGAATATATGTGAAGAACTGAAAAGTCAAGGCAAAATAAAGAAGGCATAAGCTCTCCCATTTCTGAATGTATTGTTGTCTCTGTNACTCTTGTTTGAGAAATTCTTTCTCCCGAACCCGTGAGGGGTGGGGGCTGCCGGGACCTGCTTGCTTGGCTGGCGGGGGAGATGAGAGAGACTCCCTTCCGGGTTGTTTCCTCCTCGATTTGTGTCCAAACCGGCACACATGGTCAGGTGCACTGGGAATTACAGCAGCAGGACCTGGGCTCCCACAGGGTTTTGCTTTGCAGCCCTGAAGTGATTTGAACATTCCCATGTCCCTCTCTTGGATAGCCTAGGTTCTCTGATACTAATTTGTAAGCCTACATGCAAAGTGATTCAGTTCATGGCAGCCAGGACAAAAAGCTGGCAGCCCAGAGGCTTTCCCAGGCCATCAGTTTGGTATTGTGCATGACAAAACATAATTCTTAAAATGTCATCTTAAAATGCCATGTGACCTGTGGTTCTGATTCTAAAAAGGCTACAGATGTATTTGCATTGTGCTTCCTCCCTCTAAAGACAGTGTCCTTCTATAAACTAAAAATTGCATGTAAATTGCCATATAATGTACATAATATCCAGGGACTTTATTAAATAATTTTTTCTGCTTGGTAGCTCTCAGCAGTGAGCACCAAATTCCCTTTTGCTCTCTGTTCTGATGAGGGGGACTGTGTGGTGAAGTTACCTGGGGAAAAGGCACAAGAAGAGACAGATCTTCATCTTCTCCTTGACACTGTCTGCTATGGTGTGTCCCACCAGCATGCCCCTACATCACAGACTCTGCACAGTTCAGCCAGAACGACCTCAGCTGTGTCCTGGTCTCACATAAAAGAAATATTGGGCCCTTACAGCTAGATCCTGCCTTTTGCAGGCAGAGGCACTGAAATGAAAGGAGAAGGGAGAGTCCTCTGCAGCCTGCCAGCTGCAGCCTCCTGTGCAGTGTCTCTTTATTGAATAGGAATAAATAGAACAGGGCCCAGATGGGCTACTTATGATTGACAGGTGTCAGGATGTGTGTACAGCTTTGTCAGTCAAGCTGCTCCATGTCAATTGAACAACCAAATGGTTCAGGGTTCCACTTGTTTTCCCAATCTGAAATGCTTATTAAAATCAAGCCAGAAGATATAGATGCTAGTATTTAGCATTTTTTTAGCCACAGCTATTTTCTGTGTCATAGAAATTCAGCCAGAGTCTTAGTAAATTCTCTTGTGTAAAGTTTGGGTTCATCTGTGTGAACAAGGAAATATGTGCGAAGTATATTCACAAACTGCATGGGTATCATTCAGCATTTTTATTGCCTCTGCAAGTGATTCTGGAAAAAAGAACTGCATTTTCAGATTGCATGTCTTTCCAAAATTTGCATAAACAATAACCAATGTAGCCCTCACTGTATATTTGCTATGATTGCCACATTGAGACTAGCAACCAGCTTTCAACTTAGACATAAAGAGATGCCATTTTTGCAAGTGCTACTCAATGCTTGTTTGAAACTTTGTTTACATCTAGCTGTATTAGCAAAAAACCATCTTTTGTTAGCTATGGGGTTTTTTTGGTATTTTTTGGGTCTTTTTTGTGTTTATTTGCTGGTTTGCTTTTAATTGTAATTCATTATTCCTCTCTTTTAGAAAATGTAGTTTTCCAGGTAGGTAACAGAAAAAATATTGTCATATATATGTGATATATGACATTAGAAAGAGTGATCAGTGAGTTGAGGTAAATATTGGTAAGGTCTGCAGGGACATTGCACATCCAACTTTGATAAACTCGATGGGAGACACTCACAAGAAATGACCTATGAATAGCCAAAGGTTTTCCTGTGTACCACATTCAAAAGGACCAGGTCCTTTTCATCCCCTCCAGATGTCTGTGTTGTATTTTTGCACATGGCTTTTTTGTTAATTCATTCCATGAAGCAAAATAAATTACATAGTTGCTAAGTTGAGTCAAAGCTCTTTTCTAGAAAGGAAGCTTATAATTTATCTCTGTGGTCTCAGAAGGTCCCTTGCTGTCCATATTCTCTGTTTGTGCGAGGTTATGTGTGTTTTTGGTACATGTTGCTTGTGCTCAGCAAGGTAAATAAAATGTTATATTAAGAACTTGTTTCTTCTTTCAAGTCTCAAGGCAAAAACCCAAATAAACCTTATTTTTCTTGTATGCAGCCAGTTCACAGGAACTCCCCTGTGGAAACACACATGCAATACCTAAGGCTAGAGAACAAATGCTCTGACTCAGAGTCCTAAGGAGTAAGCAGTTCTTGTTCCCACAGCAGGCAGCTGCTGCCTTTCAGCTCAGCCAGGCTCTGTTGCCTCCATCAGCTCCCTGCCAGACACATGTACAAATCATCTGCTGTCTCATGTCTGAGGTTTTGTTTTTCTCTGATGATTTGTTATGTGTTTATTCCATGTCTAGGAGAAAAGAGTCGTTCCTTCACCAGGGGTGGCACAGCTTGCACAATTACCTGTGTATCTCATCTTATCTTCTCCTTGCAGTTCTGTGCAGGTGCTGTTTCTTCTGCAAAGGAAGAGAAGGGTTCAGCAAATGGGGATGTGACTGAAACATGATAGCAGAAGTCAGGATTTATAATATCTTTGGCTAAATTTGGGTGGCATTTTGCTTTAGTATTTCTTGACCTCTTTCTGACTCTGGTGTTTCTTGATGTGCCATCATTCTGCCAAGCATTTTAGGTTTATGTTGATGATCTCTTGTCCATTACAGGAGCAGTCCAATATGAAATTGCAGATTTCATATGCAAAACAGAGTCAGTTACTGAAAAGACATGTAAAAAGCTTAAATGCTGTTTCTAATTGCAGTGCAGTTCAAGAAAAATGTCACCCAAAATTCTTTCTCCTCCAGAAGCCACATCATAAAATAACAACCAGCAAAGAGTTCTTTGTTCTTTGTAACTACCACTGCACTCAGCTTTGAGTTGACAGGGTCTAATAATAAAGACAGGTTAATGTCATCTTGCATTTGTAAAAACCTTTTGTTATTATAAAAGAGTAATTAGGTCATCTCACCTTCCATATTAAATTTCAGATATTCATGCAAGTTTTCCTAAAGATTGGGTGAGGAGCATGCTAGATTTGTTTAGACTGTAAGAAAAATAAATTTAAACCAAGGTCTCACCTCTCTTTCATTGAGATAAGTGATATGCTTCCAAAAACTCACTTGGCTATACAGCATCTGCCTCTGGCTGTTCTGCTTCATGGGGATGTAGAATTTCACCTTTTTTCTTATATTAAAGAAGAGTGATATCAGGAGCTGTCCAACTGTTTTATTTCATGGAAAGTGATTTTTTCAACGTAGAAATTCTGTACCAAAATTTAGTTGTTGCTGATTAAGTTTACATTTTATGTGCCAATTAAAAAATAGAAGGATTTTTTTTATAGAAGACCATCCCAAATCCATGCACATGGTGAATTGAATATTTCTGTGTGTTTTTATGAGATCCTGTGGTGACTCACTAAAATAATAGACCAAATACCTCCATGTTTTCCAAGTCCCTTGGTGCTTTTTCTTCTTGGCTGGGCTATTCCACCAACACCAAACATTTTATACAAATTATTTGACCATCACCAGTACAACCTTACTGATGATCTAGTTTAAAGATGACTGTAAACTTTTAGGAAGAATGGGAGACTAAGATGTCTGAATTAAAGTCTGCATGAGGTTTGCTATAGTTTAAAATAGACAAACAGCTGATACTGGCTTGAAATAATCTGTTTCCAGAGTTTTCACAAAGAAAACTATATGGAGATAACACACTTATAAAAATAAATGCTGTTGAATTCAGCATAACGCTTCCCTACTAAAAGCAACTACCTTAATATGTGAATTTCCCACAGGACGAAAATTTTGGTGTTTCTGTTGACCCTACAAAAATGCAGGAGTTTGAAGCTCACTTGGGATAAAAAATATTCCAGGCAAATGATATTGAAAATATAAGCTATCTTTTCTAAAACTGAGTAATTTTCATCAGCTCCACAGGGTTTTAGGTACATTTAAAAATGAAACCACTCCTATAAACATCAAACATCTATGCTCAGAGGCCGACAAGGAAATATCCAATTTTGAAAATCTTGCTTCTTGCACTTTATAATGTTCCAAGCTCATCTGTAATTAATGAGCCACTTTGTCACTTTGAAAATGATGAAGCTTGTCTTCGAGATATGCAGTACACAGAACTGCTCCAAGCTCCTGTATCTGGGATAATTTGGCTGTGTGAGTCCTGTCCTAGGACGTCCCAAAAGTCTTCAGCTCCATCCTTATTCCTAAATGCATTCTAGGACAGACTGAATATCATGTATCTGAAATGAGGGTGGCAGCAGCACAGCCTGATAAATCTTACCTGTTCATCCTGTAGTATTTCAAAAGATTTGTCAACAGATGCTCTGTAGTGCTAAGTTTTGATTTTGTCCTGATTCAGAAAAATATAGGGAAAATTCAGAGGCTGAAGAGGATGCTGAAGATAATGTAGGCATTTGAAAAAATTTGCTGAAATGAGTCTTGTAATGCTGTCTCCAGTCAGAGTTTTACTTAACAGTGAGAAGAGCTTTTCAGTAAGAAAGTAAACGCAGTTGTCAGAGTGTAAGTTTGACCATTAAACTAGCAGTGATGATTAATAAACCAAAATATTTTATGGCTCATAAACCCTTGATAGACAAGTTCCTTATGCAAATAACAATCCTTTAATCCCTTGCAAAAAGCAAATTTCCTCTGAGATGATAAAATACTTTAAATAATTGGGCTTTTACTTGTAGCTTCTGTATACCGGGGGGGTCTAGAGCAAACTCAGCAAACTTAGTGTGGTTTTCAGGAGGCCAACAGCCTGAATTTTATGTGCAGGTTCATTTTCCTGAGGTTCCCAACCAGTTTTGCAGGCCTGGGGTGTGGATATGTTCTGCAGAACTTCTGCCTGTGCAGCTTCACCAAAACTGAATGCCACAGCTTTGCTGTTGTCTGTAATACTGATTGTACTTGGGAAAATTTTGTACACGCAGGTGAATCATAGACTTCCAAAGTGAGCTATAACATATTTAAGAAAATAGCCTTTTAAAAACATATTCTTAAAAAAATAAATTTATTTCCTAATATTTTATTCATAAAGTTTTAACATGTATCTGGTGCTGGCATGTCACTATTTAAATGTCTATACATGAGAGAAATATTATTAATCTTTCTTCCCTGGAGTCAGAAAGCACGGCCACAAGGTACTCTGCTACAGTTTTTGGAGATGCATGCAAAATCAGTTCACAAAAAGTCTCACCTTCCAGTAACATGGGGGTTTCTTTTTTTCTTTTCCTTTTCTGTAGGCCAAGGTGACTGCAAATACTTTCTGTGCCTTGCTCAAGAAGTTTCTTTGTACAATACAGCTGAGTTGTTCTTTAAGATGCCATCCCTCAGCTGGATATGAGACTGCCCAGCACGCAGCAGGGCAGGCAATAATTGCTCCTGCATCAGCCACTGGGTGAACTGGAACAGAATCACGAAGAAGAAGGATCTGGACAAACTTCCTTCTTTCTTCCACTTTCTTCCAGACTTTTCTTCTGCTTCTGATGCAAGGCAAGGAGAGTGGGATGTCAGCCAATTGTGTTTTGTCCCCGGATACTCTCAATTTAACCAGCAGGATAAAATGCATGTCCCCACCCATGTCCCATCCACAGATGGAAAGAAAATAAATGTCTTGTGATCTTCTTCAAGTGGGAGTCTCTTTGTCCTCCTCTGAAGTTATTTTTTGCCATATTACAAATCCCTAATTAGTGTAATGAGCTGGAAACATGTAGCATTGTAAGTGCGATTGACCCCACAGTAGCTGCAAACTTCCATCTGGCACAGAAAAAAAAAAAAGGAAAAAAGGACTTTCACAGAATAGAAGAGCATGTACTGATTAGACTTGGACTAGAAACCTATTTTAGGAAGATGTGCCGTTAGGAAACAATGGCTATACATCAGATAGATCCTTCCAAACCAGGAGATATGAAAACTGCACTGGATCCTGCTAAGCAGTTGCTTTCTCCAAGCAGCCCAGAAGCCCAGGACTGCAGCAAACAGGCATTGGGACTGCAGCATGTTGTCCCACCTCAGCTTGTTCCTGGCAGGGCGAGGGAAAGCCCAAAGTGGCATTTGGGCATCAGGAGTGGTGTGAAAATGGAAACTTTGTGAGCAGAGCTATTATAGCAGCACCAAGCATAGCACAGAAACAAAGCCTTTCTTTTAAAGGTCCCTTCCCATCTGAACTATTCTAGGAATCTACTGGAGTGCTGGAGCACCTCTCCTGGGAAGACAGGCTGAGACAGTCAGGCTTGTTCAGTCTGGAGAAGAGAAGGCTCTGGGGAGACTTTGTTGCAGTATTTCAGTACCTAAAGGGGGTCTAAAAGAAAGATGGGGTAAAACTTTTCAGTAGGATCTATTGCAATAGGATGAGGGGTAACAATTTTATACTAAAAGAGGGCATATTTACAGTAGATATAAGGAAGAAGTTTTTTTTCCAATGAGAGTGGTGAAACATCACTATGGGTTACTCAAAGATGTATGGATACCCCATCCCTGGAAACATTCAGGCTGAAGTTGGACTGGGCTCTGAGCAACCTGGTCTAGAGTAAAATGTGCCTACTCATTGTAGGGGGGTTGGACTAGATGACCTTTAAAGGTCTCTTTCATCTTAGACTTTTCTATGACTCTATTCTATGTTAAAGAGAAATATGCACCAGATGAAGTTTAGAATTTCTGCCTTTGCAGCAAGAGTCATCAACCAGAAACCAGAAAACAGAGCTATGCAAGGCAGCTAAATATTCCAGACTCATTGAAATTTAAATTTGGATTACACTGAAAATCCAGAGCCATTACTAAAAAGGACTCCAAATAAGGCCAAGGACAGAAGACAGCAAATGACCCATCATGCAGAGCAGGCAAGGGTTGATCTTTATTTGTTTTTAGTCAAGTGCTTTTGCAAAGGCACACAGGAGTACTGCAGGTCTGGCAGGAGTGAAGCTGAGCAGAAGTGCACCTGGCACGTGTCCCCAAGGCAGGCACAGAACTGATGCCTTGAGCCATACGAGGGCAGCACAGCTGTACAGTCGTGAAGCAGCAGCTCATGTGTCTCGTGTACCCTGACAGCAAACCAGCACTCTGGAAGAGGGAGAAGGTGCCTCATCACATCATGATCCATGGCAGATGTGTTTCAGCCCATGTGGAGACAAAAATGTTGTTTGAGAAGAAAGCTACATCTTTCAACACAGCAGGAGATAAAATAAGATGTTAACAGGCTCCTTACCTCAGCTACCCAGCAACTAGAAAGGATTAGATCTTCTCTGAAAATCTTCCTGATAGCAGCACCTGCTGAGATTTGGAAACTCCTGTCTTTTAGCTCATTAAAATGCAGATGCAGCCTGTTTCTGCTTCCTGAATTACAGTTGCACTACAAAGGGGCGAATCTAACAGCCCCCATATGCAGTCCTTTTGCTGAGACTGAGTTTGAACAACAACTTCAGAACCAATTGGCAGGGGCTATAATTTGACCTGAAATAATTGCCAGAATAGAGAGCCCTTGAAGCTCCCTTGCCTGACAGAGAGAAGTGGAGGGATCTCCACAAATGAGTAGAAGATTGTGCAGGTGGAACGTAGGTGCTAAAACTGTGCTCTGTGATTGACAGCATAAAGCTTGCTGCATGAGTGATTTCAGAGTTTCACAGCAGTGGAATATATGAGTGCCTGACCACTACTGCAGCCTGTCCTGAAGCCAGCTTTCCAGCTTATGTTACTCAGGAATTTGGACTATGTGATCACAGCTGTCCCTCTGGTCTTAAAAATCCAGGAAGTCTGTTTCAACTAGAATGTTAATATTCTTCCAGCTGTTTTTTTGATTGTAAATGTGACTATATGGTTTGTGAAGTGAGAATTGTTCCCCATTGTGAGCATCACTCCATATTAACAGTGTGATACAGGAGCCACATGAATGGCACTACTAGCATCTCCATCCTTGGGGATACTCAGTAATTGACAGGAGAAAGTTCTGAGCAACCTGCTACAATCACAGAATTTATTTTCTATTAGAAATACTTCCAGAGCTCCCTCCCAATCCAAGTTATTTAGTATTTTATGATTCTCTTGCCTAGACTATTATGACTTTTGGTCTTGTATTATTTAAGAGGATACACGGTCTGTTAAAAATAAATCTAATTATTTCCTGGAATCAGATTGTGTAGTGTTGGCTTGTGTATCTATTGGACTCACATCATATTCTGGAAAGGGAGCACATCTGAAAAAACAAGTGGGCTGTTGCAGAATGAGAAAGGAAAAGCTGAAATTCAATTCCAGGAAGAGACTAGAGTGCGTAATATTGCTAAGCAAACAAAATAGCTAGACCATTCAAAAATTTGCTTCGTAATTCTTCTGTACACGGAATAGCTAGGCTTTTACTTGTTATTCTGACAGAAGGAGTTTCAGTTTTGTTTGTACAAACTTCTGAGCCTGAGTTAAGCCCTTTTCATTCTGCAGGGTGAACACTGCCTCACCCCCTCCCCCAGAGACAAACAGGCCTGAGCTTAATTTTGTTGTTTGAAATTTTGAAGATCTTAATTCTTAGAATCTTCAGTCCTCTCTCATGAGGCAAGGACTCACTGCCATGAGTAGAACCATTGAATCTCTTGAACCATCAGTGCTTTCTCTTGGCTGTGTACAAATTTCATATCGATCCAGGGGATCAGTGCGAATTCCAAGTGACTAAGTGTGCTCAGAACACACACTGCAGAGATACAAAGCCAAACCTGCAAATTTCTAAAGCAGACATTCTTGCAGGAATGCTGAGTGAGAGCTGAAGTATCTGGTTAGAGGATACACACGTGGCACACGTCACATATTTACCCATACAAAGTAGTGTATTGTACTAATTAGGGAAAGTAAGATTTTTCTGAACATGAATTTTGGTAGTGATCCTGGTAAATTCAATTAAGCTTGTGCCCATTGTTTTAATGGTTATATCCACGAGTTAACAAAATGTGCTTTAAAAACTAGACTTGCTAATAATTTCAATAACTGCTTTGTAATTTAAATGTCAGTTCAAAACAAATCATTGTCGTGCTTTACTGCCTACGTGCACTGATTTACTCTGGATGCATTCCAGGGCCCATACACGTATTCTGAATGTGTTTACTTTGCTTTCTAATTTCATCTGATGTTTTACCAGTTGTGGAAAGCTTCTGGCACATCACAAGTCAGCATCCTCCTTCTGCATTATACTGTGAAAAATTCAACCTAAGTCAGCTACAGACTCTTGTACTTTAGAATCTGCATTGCTGTGGGCTCTATACCACTTGTACACAAAATGAACAGCCTGATGGCTGAATGGAGTGTCAGTGTGCTTCAGCAAACATATTAGAAATAAATTTTCTTCTGGAGATTCTGAGAGGGTTACAGCATACTGAAATTACCATCTCTCTGTAAGGGATGATGTGTTCCTTCTACAAGTACTTTGTCCTGGTGGTTTTGGGCACTACAGGGGACAGAGTGAAAATACTACCCAGACTTTCCCAACTTCTTGGAGCCAGAGAAAGACAATGTTGTTTGGACAAGTTCTTAGAGAGTGTGGCTAAAATTTGCAATAATGTTCATGCCCAATCTCCCATATTTCAGTGTGCTTGATTACCCCATGAATCCTCTCTTGGCACACCTGCAGATGTGACCAAAATCCAGCAGTGAATTACACTGTGTTGTAAGGACTGCTAAAGAGCTTGTGCCTCACATCAGGCAGGGCTGGCTGAGCTAAAGAACTTGAGTGGCAAGAATTTTACCATTGCTGCTTTGCCTTTCCCCCATCACAACCTCTACCAGTTGTTCATTTTTTTGGGAACAATTATTAGAACCGCTTAGTGAAAGAGTAGAAGAAGACTGAGGCCATGCAAAGTGCACAACTGAACAACTCCACCATAATCATGATTTATTCCCTATAGGGGAAGGATGGGAGAAACACGCTTCAGGGAAAGCAACTCATATATCTGGGAAGTTAATTCATTGTAAGTTAATCCAAGCATACCACAGAAATATCTCTGTTGGTGATTGTTCTGCATAGATGCCATTCTTGATTTGTGAATAGCCAGCACCAGGGACTGGGAAAGCATTTCATATTGACTCATGCATTCCTTCATGGGTTATTCATAAATAAGTAGTGCTATCTAATTCTGGCTAACAAAAATGCCTCATGTAAAATTAATAGAAGCAAAACCCAGAAGGATTTTTTTGCATTAAGAATCTGTCCCTCAAAAGCAGTCATCTGATAAAGCTTTAAAAGAAATGTTCCTGACTACTTAGGGTGCCTGCAAAGGAAAGGTCCTGAGCACCCACAAGTGAACTACTGACTTTTCATTCTTTATTACTGAAGACAGAAGAAACAGTTCTCCAAGCTGCAAGATTCAGAATATTTTTCCCCTGTCTGTATGCAATATATCAGCTCCTGAGACATTACAATGTTTGCTTCCTTTTACTTTTATGCGATTTACAAGAAACATTAAAGCATCCAAAATCCCAGTGAGGTTTTCCTTGTGTTAATAATAGGAAGATTCAGTGCACCTCTAAGCAAAGCTGAGGGGAAACAGTCAATGTGAATCAGGCTTTGTGCAATAGCAAACCAGCACATTTCTAGGTCAAAGGGGGTTGATTTCAAAAGCACAGACCTCATGCGGGAAACATCTTGGCAGCACCTCTCAGGTTTGACACTGAACTCAAATCAAAACAAGGTAGCTGTTCCCTACACAGGAAGAAAACTGACTATACAGACACCCTAATGAGATCAACCTCTGTGACTGATTCTAGCCTTCAATGCTACTTCTGTGACTGATTAAGACTTGTTTGCAAAAGATCTCCAAAACCAGAGATTGGAAAAGCCACGTTAGGTGATGCTGAGTGCTGAGGACAGAGATCAGACACCTCTCTGGAGTCTGGGACCCCTTGGGTGCTGTCAAAGCATGTGACAAAGGACACAAACTTAGGTCCTTCACAGCCTGAAGAGGTGATCTCATCATTAGCTGAGTAGGGGGTTCCTCTCTTTTGGAGTATTGTGAAGAGAACTCCTGTCCCATCCCTGTCTTTCTACACTGCTTTGAACAAAATGCTTGTGAGAAAGAATACAACACACAACTTGCAACTTTTTTTCTCTTTGATTTCACTTAAAACTCCAGAAAGATTTGGTTCTGAGTTTATGTGTGCACATGCACATATGCAGAGATTATTTTTTCCATTCTGCTGTTGCGTGACAAAATAATGGTTCAGACAGCTGTTTTACAGACCAGCTCCATAGATGGGCAAGGTGTGATTTCTGCAAAGTGTGTGAACTGATTGCAGCTGAGGCAACTGAAGGCATTGAGTGGCAAACACCTGAAGAAGATGATCCAGGGACCAGGCATGAATTCTTTACTGGATTGAACCTGAGCAAAGCTTACAACCTGGTCTCCAGGACTTTGTGATACTAATGAACTGTGTGAACTACATGACCAGGAATGGTATTCAGAGATGACTTAATCCAATGATTATGGGGAATAAAAGGACTTTTCACTCATCACTTGAGTAATCTATTCTTATTATCAAGGTCTAAAGAAACCAACAACCCATTTGCTGAGCTCTCCCATGGATAAACTCAGAACTGTTCCAAGAACCAAAGAATTTCAGCTCCAAGGAAGAATTGAATTCCCTAAGAATTTCCTATTACATCCTGGTGTACATGAATGCAAATATGGCGAATGAAGGTAAAAGTTACTTATCTCTCCTGGCAGCACAGTCACACAGCAATACATTTTAGAGGTGTCACCTACAACAGGAAAACTACATCTCATTTGATGCTGTCAGCATGAAGAGCACTAGAGGTGCATTATACTTAATGGTGCCAGGTGAAGAGGTGCAGGGAAGACCAACTTGTGTTCATTACTGCTTCAGAAACCTCTTTTTGGCCCATTTAAAAACAAGCTCTGATGGCATCTTCCCACATGACCCCAAACTCGGTCAGTTCTGATTTAAACTTCCATGATGTTGTTCTGCACCATAACTCCCATAATCGTTGTCTCTAGAGGGTAATTTTCAAAGGCTCCAGGACAGGAGCTTTGCAAACAATTGATTTTTTCAGCTCTTCAGCTAACCTGAAAAATTGAGATTGAAATTAGTTGCAGTCCTGTTCGTTTTTCTTTCTTTTCTCCTTAAACAATAGACACAATAATTGCAGAGTAAAATCCATTTCAGGATTCAAACCTGGCAATGTTTTCCTTTGGTTTTTAAGATGCTAATTTGTTTAAAAAGCTTTAAGGTTAAATTTTTAATGTTTCTCCTGTCTCTTTTCCTCCTGGGGGTGAAATTACTTGCTGTATTTTACTCCTGTGTTCAAGTAGCTATGATCCCCTTTATCCCTTTGTCCTAGTTACATTTTCAGTGTAGAGAAATGCTGCCTCCTTCTCCCCCTGCCAAACTGTGCTCTTCAGAGTGGGCAGAAGCCCATCACATAAGGCTGTGGTTATTAATCTAAACTGAATCTCCTTGTTTTGTCCTCTTAGCATGTGTCTCCTAACCACCACCTGGGAGAGGGAAGGTGCTGTCCAACCAAAGCTGCCAAGAGCTTGTAGCCAGCACAGTTAGCAACATGATGTCATGATAGCACCCTTCACCTAAGGGTGTATAGCTAGCTGAGAAAAAGTGTTTTCATGTGAGCTAAGTCTAATGGGCCTTGTCTCTGTTAGCTTAGCAAATAGGCTGCAATGCCTGGATGAGTCCATTATCAGAGACAGCTCCTGGAGACTAAATGAGGCACCAGAAGACTGGAAAAAGACATATGTAGGGCCTGTCTGGAAAAAAAGGGCAAAGAGATTGAAGAAGCAAGACACCCAAATGGTTAGCCTAATTAAATTATTGGAAAAAACTCTGGAGCACAATAAGATAAAAGTTAAACTGCAAGCCTCTAAGGAGAGACTGACTAACTGTCAATGCAGATTACTCAGGAGTAAAATATTTTAAACCAGTGTACTTCATGAAATAGGAAAACATTGGTGTAACACTGGGTGGACAGGCTTTCTAAAAAAGGAAACTGTTGATGGTTTGTTGTCAAAAGGAAGAGTGTCTTGGAAAACTTTCATGAAGTCTGAGATAACCTCAGTGCTGCTTCTCTACATGTTTTGCTGATTACTTTAATGGTAAAGGGGAGGATAGAGATATTAAGTTGGCCTATAAAGCAAGTTGTTAGAGACTGTGAGACAGGCTCAGACTCCAAAATAAACCTGACAAATTGAAAAAGTGGTCTCTGGCAAAAAAAGCAGCAATTTAATAAGGACAAGTGCAAGCTACCATGCAGGCAGAAATGCTTCAGTAAATACAGAATGGGGGACTATGAGTGAGTCAATGGAGTTATGTTTTTTACATCCTGTCCAGATGTGACCTTTTAATGACACTGAACCCATGGAAAAATCACATCCACAGAAGTGATTATTCAAAGGTTGAGCAGGAGGAGTTGATATTAGTCATGTTGCTATTGGATTGAAAGTCTGTAATTCCAAAACCAATAAGATGCTGACACTTCAGCAGGATTGCAGATGGACCCAATTTCAACACTGATACCACAATACAGCAGGAAATGCTAAAACTGTAGGGCTGATATGGGTAATGGCTGGTTTGGTGCCTACGGAATTCCATAGGGAATGAAATGTCCCCACATTACTTTGTGGATTTTTGCTCTCCACTTAATTCAATCCAAGTCTAAAGGAAGCTTGCCAGCTGCCAGCATGCAGGCAACTGCTGCAAAGTTGATTCCCCTGCCCCATGAGTGGGAAAGAGATCAGCCCATGCAGCAGTGACTCCATTCTCCCTGGTGTCTATGGGAGCATGGAGGAGCAGATGTGCACCATTCCCTCTGCCCCTGCAGCTGGTAAGAAATGCCTGTCAGTGGAGGAACAGGGTGTAAAACCGTATTTATAATATCTCGAACCAGATGAATTTAACTACAGCTGCCATTGTGTACAATTACACAGCCTGTATGAGAGCAAGACTCCTTTGGTGTGGTAGCAGACACTCCCACACCTTCCAAAATATGGCTGGCTTTTCTCACCAATTCATTCAGCAGTTACATTCACCTCACCAAGCTCAGCTGCTTACTTTTCTGGCTGTGGTGGCAGGATGCATGCCACTCTATCTGCTACCCTACAAAACTGGCTACATTGCCAAGACATGGTGACAGGTTTGTTGGCTACTCTAATCTGCTCTCTGAAATTCTTGGTAGCCAGTGCAAGCATAGCTTGTGCCTATGCAGAATTGCTGCCTGAATATTTTGCTGAAAGCTTTATTTCCAACATGGAGAACACTGCAATCAAAACTGATCCCATGAAACAAGTAGAATCCCCTGAGAACAACAGACTTCATTTACTGACAGTAGGCTACAAGATAAAATGCAGCAGTAGTAATGAAAAGCAAGGACTGCGAAGCAGATAAAACCTGCTAGTTGAAGGTACTGGTGAGAAAATGGCAAAGGCAGTTGTGCTGCATGGTACCTGTAGCAAGAGATTCCAGTGTATCCAGGGGTTTTTGGAAAAAGTTGGCACATGTTAAATAATGTGCAATAGGTCTATGAAATTAACAAATCCCATAATATTTCAGTGTCTGCCAGACTTCTGTAAGTCTTTTGAAAATTTCTGAGTATCTTTCCCCTTATTTCCACTATTTGTGGTTGCCCTCCACTACAAAAGCACGTCTGGGAAGCCTAAGGGTACATACACACTGAATATTTTCCAGAGGAAGAATTCATCCATCTTTTCTCATCCTTGCTTTTCAGGCCTGAACAAATGACACTGTGGGGAGACTGGTAACATGGTAAAATTCCCAGGTGTTGTAGAAATACCTATATAAAGTGGATCTCAGGAAGAAGTTGGTGTATCAATGCAATCCTTGGTGAAAGGACAGCTAGAATTGCAGGCAGTTGTGCATGGAGCTTCTGTTTGTCAGGCCACACTGGGATGGGGAGAGATTTTGCTGCTGCCTCAGCAGAAATGACTCTCAATTCAGGGGCTCTATACATTTAGTTAGATGACCATATGTTTAGAAGACACAGTTCAATAATGTATAGCAAAGGAAGTTTGAGGTGGAAGCGAGTAATATTTGGAGAGGGACAAGTGTACAGAAGAAAATTTTTGACAAATACCTTCCAGATGCTGCAGCCTTCACATTCCTGTGCTCATGAGAGCATCTACACCAGTGTTTGGTCTCAACCAGGAGAGACTGGGTGCTGAGCTGGGGGAGGCACAAGAAGCCATTGCTCTTCAGCTGCTGCATTCAGTGTCTTGATAAAATGGGTGCAAGCCTGGCAACTGGGAGCCTTGCAGAGGCTGTCAGGTGGGAGCCTGGCAGGGCTCCCACTAATTAAAGCAGTCATTTTCAGCAGAACTCAAGGCCATTCGTGTTTTGCATTCAGCCTCCTGCATCCCCTCGCTGCAGTGCTGCACAGCCACACAGAGGCACAGCCTGCCTTTGGGGAGGCAGGGCTCTTCCTCTTCACTGCACTTTACTTGGGAGGGCTGTTGAAAGAACATGAGGAATTTTTCAACCTGACGATCCTCTCTACATTTTCACAGGCAGGAGCAAGCTGTTTGGTGGGGCTGCCTGACAGCTACTTCCCCTCAGGGGCACACACAGACAGGATCCCTCAGAAAGGCAGCAGAAAGGAGTGTTTTAATGAAAATGCAAAGTGTTAAACCCGTGTTGATGCTGTTCTGAACCTGAAACTTGAGTGTTTGGGGAACCGATGGTATCCACACTCTAAAATTGGCAAATCAGCATTTTGCAACTCAGACCCATGCCATTCTTGGCTGATAAGATTTTGGAACACCACTTGTAACAATGCAAACAGGAGTGAAGGTCAGGCTTTGGTTCAGGTCATGGTTCTCACTTCACCTGAGGTGGGCTTATGTCCTCAGGGGAATGTGATGAAGGGAATAAACAAAGACATAGAATCATAAAGAGTTTAGGTTGAAAGGGACTTTTAAAGACCATCTGTCTGCCTTTGCAATGGGCAGACACCTACAACTGGATCAGGTTGCCCTGAGCCCTGTCCAACCTGTCTCCAGGGCTGGGGCATTGACCCCTTCTCTGGGCAACCTATGCCCCTGTTTTACTGTCCTTGTAATAAAAACCTCTTCCTTATAAAAGAAATACAGGGAAACAGGCCCCACTAAAAAAGCTGTCCTCATCTTTCTTATAAAGCCCCTTTAGGTACTGGAAGGCTGCAAAAATATCTTGCTGTAGCCTTCTCTTCTTCAGGCTAAACAACCCAATTCTCTCAGCCTGTTTTCACAGGAGAGGTGCTCCATCCCTCTGATCAGCTTTATGGCCCTCCTCTGGACTCTCTCCAACAGGTCCATGTCTTTCTTGTGCTGGGGACCCCAGAACTGGACAAGTACTCCAGGTAGGGTCTCACCAGAGCAGAGCAGAGGGGCAGAATCCCCTCTCTTGACGAGCTGCTGATGCTACTTTTATTGCAGGACAGGATTGCCTTTCTGGGCTGCAGTGCCCATTCCTGGGTCAGGTCCAGCCTCTCATCTACCAACATCCCCAAGTCCTTGTCCTCAGAGCTGCTCTCAGTCCTTTCCTCCCTCACCTTGCACTGATACTGGGGGATGCCCCAACCCAGGTGCAGCACCTTCTGCCTGACCTTGTTGAACCTCCTGAGGTTCACGTGGGCCCTTTTCTTATACTTGTAAGTTGATATAAGTGCACATACATGATCTTATTCATAAGACAATTTTTCTGCATTCCTTTATTATTTTAAGTGGATGTTTAAAAGAATTTGGCAACTACCCAGGATCACAGTAATGAGGTTGCATGCTCAGTGACTGCAGAAATATGTTAGTAGCCCAGTGACAAAAGGTAGCTGAACCATGAAATAACAGAGCACACAAAGAGCTAAGCAAAAGGGTCAGAGTGATGGCTGCAAAGATTTCAGCTGCTCTGTGACAGGGTGATGAATGTGAACTGAAGCAAATAGAGCTGGAGGAGATGTTTGTGAGACTATTAATTTTAATGCAACGCAAAATATCCAATGACGAGGAAGGAAGTTACACTTCAATGCCATAGAAGATGATTCAGACAGTAACAAAGGTCAGATGAGGAGAATCTGGGGAAAGCTATTAAGACAGATGCCTATGTGATGTCTCCTATTGAGTTCTTGATTGGATCTGAACAGAAAGAAATGAAGAAAAAGGAGCACCTTCGTTTGGAGGATGTAGTTTGAAAGATTACCCAGACTAGTCTAAATCTGGAGCTGATGGCTAGGAGGAAAAACAAGTTCTTGCTGCGACATTCAAGTTTTTAATGAGCATAGAGCAAGTTCAGGTTAATGCCTATATATAATAGAGGTTGCAAGTCTAGACCTGGAGTTCGTTCCAGACAGTCAGCTAGGGTGTTGAAATATATTTGTCCAGATGAATTTAGGATTTTAAGACTATTTAATAGCAACCAGAATTGAATGAATATCCATAGATACTGATGGATTAAAGAAATTCAAATACAAGAGCCCCTGGCACACTCCAGAGTTATCCTCTGTGGAGAAGTCAGAAGTAGTTCTCAAAAATAGTATGTGGAGATATAACACGTGGTTTCTCATCAGCATTGAGAGTGGTGTTCCTGTATCTGTCACATAAGCATAAGAAAAATAGTCCATAGAAGCAAATAAAAATAAAAAGAAATTAAGAAAATGCAGTGTACAGTTAGACTGTATGGTAACCCTTCTCTGTGGCCTGATGTCAGATAAGTTTCATACAAATCTTTCACCCAACAGTACCTTCAAAACATATGGGACAAAACACATGCCACTTGTAAAATGTGGGTTGGGTTTTTCTGTGTTTGTGTATTGTATTGTTTGTTTTTTTTTTTTTTTTTAAATTGCTGGCTTCCTTATCCGTGTAAGCTTGAGCATCTGTATTCTGTGACGTGTCTGATCTAAGAGTCAGGCTCAAGCACTTCAAGTTTTCTTTGTTTTTTTCCATCTTTTTTTTCTATACAATAGGAAATTTGGCTCTTTTGTCAAACTATGTCTACTTTATTCAGAATAAACAGCTAGTTTATTCCAGCTGTCAGGTGAAGCTTGTCCAGCTCTACTACATGTTACAGAAAACGGACAGCTCTGACATCTGGAAGGCATGAGGGGCAGCCATAAGATTAGAATTTGTGTTTGAATTGCAGTAAGCGCCAGCATTTGATATTCATCTCTTGTGTGAGCATGCTGTAGAAAAATTATTCTTTTTCTCTCTAGACAGGGAATGTGGAAGTCAGCAGTGGGACTTCAAATTTAGTAGACAAGAGCTCTTGAGACTGTTGGAGTGGGACCCAGTGAAAAACCAAGGAGCAGAACCACGGGATGAAATGTGCGAAATAGATACTGCCTGGTTTATAAAAGGGGCCTGTCGACGGTTTTAGAGAAATTTTTTCCTCTTTAGAAATGGTAATTATTCAATACTTAAGGAAGACAATGGCTGAGCCCTGCGGCCATGTGGGTGCGGCACCTCCCTGTCTGGGGGTTCCTCAGNATCCCGAGATTCGAACTCATTTCTCCCGGTCCCGGCCGGACCACGTGGCCACCGCCGCCCCGGGCTCTGGTCTGGTTTTGTCGCTGTTACATCTGTTGTCTGTTTACCTCATATAAATACTTAGTAAAGATCTGTTATTCCTATTTCCCTATCTTTTGCCTGAGAGCCCCTTGATTTCAAAATATTATCGATTCGGAGGGAAGGGGGGTTCACATTTCTCATTTCAAGGGAGGCTCCCGCCTTTCTTGGGAAATACCTGTCCAAACCGGGACAGGGCCACAGTTTGCTGGGATGTGACACCCTCTTGGGGGCTGTGGAGCCTCTGGAGCAAACTGGGGGCAGGGGAGTGGAGCAGAAGAAAGAAATATCAGCAAGCTCAGTGAACAGGCAAACTGCACTAACAGGCACTAAGTACAGAAATGATAAGGATCGAAACAGAGTCTATATTTTGGACTTTGCAGAATCAGCTGCACGACTCAGTGAGTCCAGGATAAAAAGAACGAGATTATTCCAAATAGGCAAAAGCAATGGGATTATTCCCAGATCTGAAGCCATATCTCCAAGATGTATTTAAAGCTCTGGACACAAAGCTGCAGTCATTCAAACCTGGGGGATGTCAGCCCTGAATTAACACGTTAAGGCTTTCTTAGCACCTCCAGCAGCACCCAAGCCCAATGACCCAGGGCTAAACAGAATGAACGAGCCTTTGCAATAGCTACATCATTGTACAGTTTGAATTGTCATCCTGCAGTCTCTTTGCTGCTCCAGCAAAGTCTCACAGTTTCTCCAGAAGGATTCCAATTGAGCATGTTTGTCATGGAGGCAGGAAGGCAGTCCTGCGTGCCAAGGAGAAATCTATTTCTATTAAATAAATGCATTTATAATTTTGTATTATCATGACCATGCCAGGTGCCTCTATTCATGACTTCTTACAGTGTCCTGAGTCTCTCTTCTCAGTATCTGTTTATGTTTCTTCCACATTCTATGCATTATTGAAAATTTTTATGATGCATAAACCTCACAGCTGTCCCTGCAAGCACCAAAGAATTGTTTGATTCATTAGATAAGTGCTGCAGACCAGAGAGCATCCCAGAATATAATTTTGTATAATTTGTTGAGAACATTTGGGTCGATACAGAAGAACAGTTTGAAACTTGCTGAAACTTATTTTTAAGGCTGTCTTGAACCAGGGTCACATTTCTCAATTTCCAAGTCATTATTTTAAGTCATAAATAACTAGACCCAGCAGAAATCGAATGTTCTGGGGAGGAAAAGCCCATAAAGTGGAGAATGTGTAGTAGCTGACTTGTCTCTGAATTGTTTTTTTTACATCTACCTATGCTTTTTAATATACATAATCACACTACTGGTTTCAGAAGTTACACACATGTTTTAAAACATTTTAAAGCAGCTTTGACATGTAAAGAATAAAGACAACAATTCAGTTGTGTTCAGGGAGGCATTTTCTGGTTCTGATATCCTGGCTTTGCTTGCAGAGCATTGCTTTCTTGATTCTTTCCCCTTGTCTGTGTGGATGGTTGCATTCATCTCGCTCTGCACAACACAAGATGTGTGATGTGAGTCACTGTTGAACTCACTCCCTTTCTCTAACCAGTCGTATCAGTCTTCTTTATTGTCACTGCCCTAGCAAACAACAGCTCCCAGCAACCTCAGAAATTTTTCTTCTGTGCTTTTCAGACATGAATAGACAGTGGGAATAGCAGAGGCTTCAATGCTAAGGACAAAGTACTTCTTTCTACCTTTCTGAGTTTCTGCTCCCAGCAATGGCCCTCCAAGAACCCCCTGCCTGTTCCTGTTACACCCAAACAGGTCACAAACTCAGTAACAGCCAGCATAATATTTTGTGTCATACTGGGTAAGTGGGATATGGAATATGGACAAAGAAATAAAGGAGAGACAAACAGGAAATCAATTAGAAATGGAAAAAAAAACCCCAGCCATAGTACTGAAAGAACAGTTAACATCTGCACAAAGAAAAATGTAACTACAGTGATTCAATTAGAAAAAAAATGCTTGTAGAAAGGCAAGATTATGCTCCATCAGGTCCTAGAAGCTCAACGTTCTTTCTGTCTCTTAAGACCTGTGAGTACTGCCTGGGGACACATAGAGAAGTGATAGGCTTTTAGTCATGTGGGACAGAGCTTTTGTGGCCTTCAGCAAAAGTCTCTCCCCAGCTTGACAAAGTATACCAAGAATAGAAGTGGGACTGTCATGAGCAGCAATCATGGTGACAGTGCTCATGCAGCTGTGTTCAAACTACACAAAGGAAATCTGAAGATTTCAAATTTTATTTTTTTTTTTTCTAGAGGGGTTTTCTTCCTCTCCAGTGCACTCTCTTCAATTTCTCTGGCATGTCTGCAATCTGCCTTGGACAGCTTTAAATTTCATTTTTGGGTCCCACTGGCTCACCAGAGAGTCAAAGCACAAAGCACTAAAAAGTTTTCTGCTCCATCATTTTGTATTTTAAGTGATAAAAGATATCTGCAGTTGGGGCTCTTGCTGCACAGTGTTTGACTAAACATGAATTAATTGGAAGCATAGAGACTACTACTATAGTTTGAAATCAAAGCAGCCAGGTCCTGTTGTGGTTTATTGATAAAAGGCAGCTGAAGAAGGACAGGAAAAAGGTCAAGACAGAGGAAGGAGCAATCACTGTTTGGGGTTTGAGAACGTGTGTGCAGGCAGTGCTTGTGCTACTGTGGCTTGGAGAAACTCAAGCAGCAAGGGGGCTAATCAGCTGAGCTCATTAGTGCAGGAAAACAGAGGGACACAAAGTGTGCCTGCTGCTAGCAGAGACTTCTGACTGAAGAGTCTAGAGAGCCTGGAAAATGTCATGCTGCTACTGCTAACTCGCTCCCTGCTGCCAGCAGCTGTGAGGAGCCAGTCTGGAGGAGGATCCCTACGCTGGGAGCATCTGCTAAAACCCTGCTCCTGGTTTGCTGACTCTGTGGAAAACACCTTCCTGCTGGAGGAGGCCAGTTGTGGTGCAAAATACTGGGGTGCTGCCCTGTGCAGTAGCAGGGGAAGCTGGTCCAGAGGCAGATTGGCCAAGGACACAGTCACTGAATTCAGGGAGAGTTCACTGAGCTGCTGTATGGTGAATTAGAGGTGAGGGAGCTGCTGGCAATCCCGAGTCTCAGTGTCTCCTATCTGGTGATGCCAAGAGCAGCAGTAGAAGGACAGCCATATGACAACTAAAAAAGAGGAGGCAAAGGTTATTCTGCAAAGGTTTCCTTCTGACTTGACTGATGGCTCTGGGAGGCAATAAGTGGATTGTAAAACCTCAGCTTGGGGTACTGCTCAGTAAATAAATTTTCGTCAGGGTACAGCCAAGATGAAATAAAAGACTGAGAAAAGAGCGGAAAATGGGCACAAAAAAAGACTTCAGATTAGGTCTGGAGTAGGGTACACACAGAAGAAAGGCCAGAACCTGAATAGAATAAGAGTCCACCACCATAGTTAAATCTAAAAATGGTGATATATTGAATACTTGGCTAATATCATGAGGAATGAATGGGATCAGTGTATATTTTAGTATACAGTAATGCCCTTGACTCGTTGATTGGACCCTGGATGTGCCAGCAGGGTACAGCCATAAACACTAGCTGGAATAAATCCTGAGCCTAGAGCACTGCTGTGGAAAGGTATTGCTGCTTCAGGAAGGACATTTGCAGGGCAAATGGAGAGTGAAATCATTGCACTGACCATTGTAAGTGAAACTCAAGGGAGAAAATGTGGCTTGTTCAAGAGTTAACAACGACAAGAGGGGGGAAAATAAGTTGCAGAGGAGTGCAGTGTGGTTGCAGTTTGACAGGAGGATTTCCCTCTTCTCTCCTTGTCTGACTTCCCTGGCTTTCAACACCCTCCCTTGCCAGCAGAACATCTCTTAGCCATTCCTGCTCTCTGCCTGTGCTGCGGAGGGTGGGACTGAGGGTACAGACGAACATAGGGCTGGGGCAAAAATGGTGATGTGTCAGCGTGTGCAGGTCATCGTGGGTCAGAGAGACAGGGGAAAGGTGTTTCAGGAATAAAAGGTTCTGGGAAGGGTTAGAAATAAACACACACATGAAAAAAGAGAAAACAGCACATAAAAGTGTGAGGAGGGAAAGATAATGAGGGAGGGGAAATAGAGGGGATTGAGTCAAAATGGGAAAGTACAGAAGGGGGGAAGCAGACAAGTGAAGCAAGAGAGGGAATGAACAATACTGGAGTTTGGAAAGAAGTGAGGAAGATGAACAAACATGAAACCTAGATACAAAAGCAATAGAATAGTATGAAATTGATTAATTGAATTTAATTAATTAATTGAAATCAATTAATTAAATGAACACGAGCAGCTTTTTAGGCATTGTCCCCCAGAAGAAACCACATAAAACTCACTGCACAGAAAAGTACATGTGTGAGTAGGGTGGTGTTACCCTGCTTTTTCTTCTAATCCCCAGTTTTACAATCTGTGGTATCTTACTCCTTATGTCATGCTCACATGGTAACATGACAGAATTATATGTCTGACTAGATGATTTTGTATTTCACATATTGCTAACATAACTTTTTACTTATAAGTTCTTTCTTAACTCAGAAGTCTGGATGTAGAAATCAGTGAAAAGGTGGGGCACAATGAATTTCATCCACATTATGAAGTTCAAGAAAAGAAGCCTTACTGTCTAGAAAATCAAGATAGCCAATAGACTGGCATGGCAAAGCAGTGGAGCTTTCCCTCTTGCACTGTGCAGAAGTGTAAAGAAGACTGCCAGGATTATGAATTCTTAGAGTGTGTATCCATGGAAATTGTGTGAGCTCGCTTCAGAGTTGGTGTCACAAGGGCCAAAGCATTTTCTAGCCAGAAGAGAAAATCTCTTTGGCTTATACAGGGGTGGTAGGCAGAGTATGTGGATCCCAAAACCCCTGAAGGAGTTTGTAACACTTGAATTTCACCAATCCAAACAAAATAGAGAGAAAATGCAAAACCAAGGGCTTCTTTTCTGAACTTTGCCTGAGAGGAAAAATGGCCAAGAGCTGACCTGCTAAGGGAACTTTTGGTGTGGTTCAAGTTTGGAAAGGGAACAGAAAGAAGCTTGAGTTTGGTGGGGGGAAGGTGTGTTTTCCACCTGTGATTCTAGCTGACAGCTCTGTAGAGAGAGGATGATGAACAAGCGTGCTCAGTCTTAGGGAATGGCTTTCGTTTCCAGCTCAGGAGTGGACTCTCAGCTGGTAGGAATCAAATTAATTTATATTGGCAGAGGACTTGAGACCAGGACAAATGAATTCTACCCTTTTTTTGTGGAGCCCTTGTCTTTAATTCATTCGTTTCATGAATGTGTCATCAAGCAGCTTATCCTATCCCCATGTGACACAACAGACATTTTGTGAGGGGTTTGGCTATATCTGCTAGGTTAGAAAAAATATTATAATTTGAACTATGATAAGAAGTGACAAGAATATAGGGAAAATTTAATTTACATTGTTTTTACAGACATACTAAAGTTTTTATAAAATTGGTGAGAAAAACAACAGAAAAGAACAATCAGCCTGGCTTGAAGTTCTGTGCAATATTTTATAAATCAAAACACACCATTAATTCATGTTATGAACTACTGGAATTGATGACAAGCCTCACGAGGGAATCAATAAAGAGAGTGTTTTTAAAAAGGTCTTGAGAATAAAATAGTGGTTCTTCAGTGGAAAAGGTGTGTTGGGCATGGAAAAATATGTCATGAAGAACACTAGAGAAGCAAAAGTAGAAGACACTGAACTGGACTTGGAGGGTGAATAGCCTTAAATGTGTTATTCCTTAGTTTACAATAAATGTTAATGGATGGTTGTGTCAAAAATATATTTTTTATTTCTTTACCTTTTTTCAGGCAGCTCCCCTGAGCTGAATTAATCAGAATATCAGTAGATATTCCATTCTGTGGTCCCTGATAGCTGTGTGCATAGAAGCAGAGGGTCTCAGTGAGGAGGGCCTTCCCTGCAGGTATTCCTCTGGTGCATGTCCTTGCCTTGTGGAGTCCCATGGCACATGGCAGTCAGCTAAAGGATGAAGATGGAAAGTGGGCTCCTCTTATGCCTGTTACAGCCACTACTGACAGATAGGTTCTTATCAAGACTGTAACAGTCCATCTCTGTGAGGATCCCAATCTAAATTTTTCTTGTCATTTCCTGCGAGGGTAACTGTAGTTGGAAGTATGTGGGGAGAAAAACTGTGTCTCCAAGCTTCCTTCTCCTGTGCTCCTCAAAAGAATATGGGAAAGAGAACCACGAGGAACAATGGATGTGTTGTCTGGTGCGACTTACAGTGACACAGTTGACAGAGGGAAAATATTTCTCTTCTCATGCTTCCTAGCATGTGTCCTAGAGGCTGAACCCTTCTGAGGTCCAGTCAAACTTTGTTGTCACCCTAACAACATTTACTTTAATATTTTTGTGAGATTTTAGGTGACCCTGCAGGTTTCCAACTCAGGCCATAGCTTATTCTGTCACCCCCAGAAGCTACAGGCCACACTTCTGTTTCCCGGCACAAGCTCCCAGAAGTAGTGCTTTGAGCTCAGATCTGACTTGGTTTCTGAAAAAAATCATGATACTGGAACAATGTTTCATCTTCAGAAGACAGAAAAGATGTCGTACAGCTGATTAGTCTTGTCTACAAAAAATAGTGCTAGCACTAAGAACAGGCTTTTAATTGAAGAATTAATTTAAAATTCTGGGTGTTCAGGAACTCTTAGCATACTTGGAATTCTGGATCTCTAAGAATTTATCTTATATTAAAGGAACTTTTTTAGGTTTAAAAATGTGAGAAAATATTACAGTTTTAGTATGTGTGAATTGTCAATATTCCTTTGCATTCTTCAGTGGTGAGAAACAGAAACAACTATTTTGAGATCTTATGGAAAAAACCAACAAAAACAAATCCCCCAAAAAACCCACCCCAAGTTTGGAAATCTTAATGATTAGTTGCAGTTTCTTTGAAAATTATTTATTTGCTTCTTCACTTTAATTTTTCAGCTGTTGCACACCTGAAATATAAATATTTATGCTTATGTGGAAAATACAAATAAAAACATAAAGGAAAACCAATAGATTTTCATATACAGGGTAGGAAAAGCTTAGCAGAAGGGTAGGATTGGGCAAGAGAATAAGACAAATTCAGACTTTTTGCCAGGCATGAAAAGGACCCAATGTCTGTTGATTATATCGATTTCAGTAGGTATTGGTTCAGGCTTAGAAACACTGTTTGGTATCAAAGAAAGTAGGCATGAAAGCTCAAAAGAACTCTTTGGCTTTCTGAGGAGCAGCCAAACACCTCAAAGTTGATTTTCATGCTGACCAGCAACATTGGATGTCATAGTTTTTAAAGATCTGTCTTTAAGTCCAACAAAAATACAGCTCATCTGGGGTTAATGAGTGTGCACAGCTGTCCTGAGCACAGCTGAATTTCCCATTCCACATGCACATTTAAGATGTCAAAGGTGCTCCCTTCCTGCATTATGGGAGAAAATTCTTTCACAGGTCTTCTGAAAAGGTAGAGAGTGTGACAACAGGTAACTTTAAACAGGTAACAGCCTGGTGGTTATGGCATCTCCAAGACTGCTTGTGTAAGTAGCAAATCAATCTGTGCTCAACTTCTCAAGTGAGTGCTGAACCACTGTTTTATTAGTTTTTCTCAGGAGGAAGCAAATTTGTTCATTCTGGCCATCTTATTAGTTGTTCTGCACTGTACTGCACAATAGAAAAAAAAAAAACCCAACAAACAAAAAACCCCTCTCTGTTTCCCATATTGCTAGGAGAGGATTGCTTAAGCCTCCTGTGCAACCCAGCAGGCAGGGGACATGCCCAGCCTGCAAAAAATACAGATCCATTTTTCTCCCTCATCTGCTACCAAATTGGTTATACAAACCATGTAAGACATTCTTCCTGGGACAGCAGTGGGTTTTTCTCCTCAGAAACAGTGGAACAAAACAGATTTAAGATTTTATTGAAATGATATTTCTGAATCCTTATGCCCCTTAGGTCCTTTTTCTCCCTCTTAATCCCCTTTCTTCTTCACCAGATGTAACAAAATTTTAAGGATTTAGTCAGAATAACCCCAGGCAAAGGCATAGGCCAAACTCAGCAAAATTATAGCACAGTAAAACTGAACTACTTTGTCTTCTATATGTGTATTCTTGCTATTTGTTTCCTTTCTTTTACATTAGTACAACAATTGTGTGTACCTTCAGGGCAAAAATTGTTTTAGTGGAAAGGGAAGGTCTTACACCATTGCACAAACTCAAAGGTACAGTTAAAAATCTTGTTTATTGCCTTCAGAAATACAAGTGTCTCAAAAGAAATAAAAATTTAACATAATGTGAAGACTTCAAGTACTGTCCTTTGTAAAAAACTTTTAAAATGGACCTGTTCTGAGTTTTCAACCAGCTCTTTATTCTTCATATCTGACTCAGAGGGACCTTACTAATGTCTTCAGAGGAACATCTTGAAATCTTTAAGTTGAAACACTGGTGCCTTAGAATAGCATAGGGCATTTTTTCTTCCAGACTTCCCAGAATTGGTACGAGACAGTTATTTTTATGCCACCAGATTTGCCAGCTCATCTTCAACTTTCTCATTCCATTGCTGATATTCTCAGAACCTCCTGACACCAACTGAATCATTAGGGAGAGATCCAAATTGCTCAAATCTTCCAGTGTCCTTCTGGTAGACCATCACTTCCCTAGAATGAGTGTCTAGAATTTCTGGATTGCCACTGGAAATGGGATTAACCATTTAAAGATTCAGAGCAATCATCTAGCAGTGTGTGGCTTCAGACCTTGAGAGTGAGACTTGCCTGTGAAGAAAGACTGAGCATATGAAAAGCAGATGGAAGAGCTCATTATTCTCTAAGAATATGGGATCCTGCACAGTTTATATCATGCAAGGATGAGGAGCTTGTTGGAGCAGCCAGCTGTGACCATGGAGCTGTAATATATCATTCAGAAAAATAAGTTCTAGAATGAATTGAAAGAGCTGACAAAGGCATCATCCTTCTCATCTCCTTCCAGCTTCCAGAACCTCTTCCAAGGAAGAGGACTCACAATCTTTGTTTTCAAGAAAACCCAAAGGAGAATCACCTTGCTCAGGCTTCACTGAAAGAGGGAGGTTTTGGAAAATCTGCAAGTGCAGAAGGGTCTTTTCAGTTCAGAAACCTCTTAATTTTCCAGTTGTGCAAAAAATATGCAGTGCAAATCCATCAAATCCATGTTGTGTGACCTGCAGTGGACAGCACCCATGAAAAATGAAAAACCTAGAAGTGCATTTAATTATAGAATTTTTCTGCCAATCAGTTGCTACCTTTAATATCAACAGTAGCTCAAGGCTGTCAGGGTTCATTAAGGTCAGCAGACACTTGGCAGAAAGTGCACAGATTTGCAAAGGACCAATTCCCAGACTTGTATCTTTGTGTATATTTATAATGGTATTTGATATTCTTTCCCTGTTTCAAGGAAGTGAATAATAATTCTCCAAAGTGAAGTGTGCTCTGCTCTTTTAAGTCACTCCTCCCCATGTTACCTCTTTTCCTGGACAGACTGTGTGGCATATCCTCAAAGCTCTCTGTGCAATCTGCAAAGCTTTTTGGTGTGAAGTTTCCTAAGCTGCTGTGAAATATTTTCCAAAAATCTTTTATTCAAATAGCACTGCTTTTTCCTCTCTCCCTAATATGAAGGCAATGCATTTCTCCTTTATCTTCTTTTGTGTCTGTAATGAAACCCTAACTGGCTGAAATTTCTCCACGCTACTTGTTTCTTTGAAAGCAGCTCATGTACCAACGTTATTGTATTAAGGATTGGCAACTGGGAGGAACAAGAGTACAAGGAATCAGTTCCCCACATTTTCAAAATACCCAAACCTCCTAAATCTAAAAGAACTTTGCTGAACACTTTAGCTGTTGAAAACCATGGGCAAATAAAATAATAAAAAAGCAAGTACTGCATCCAAGAATGCACATGCAATGTAATTTAACAGAAAGAAAACAGTTTTAGTTGTAACATCCATATACTTTTTAAGTTCTTAGAAGACAGACCAGCCTATTAGACTTTAAGCAAAGAATATCAAGGTTTATTTTACCTGCAAATAAGAACTGCAGCCTGAGCTTGAGTGCAAGGCCAAAAGAGGCCAAGGGCAAAGACCTTCTTTATCTAACCACCAGTACAAGTGTTGGTATACTAAATGTTCCATAAAATCACCTTGCAAGTACAGAAACAAGAAATGCTTAACCTTTGTCTCCAGACAGACTTGATCTACCTTCTCACTTCCATTTTGTACCCAGTACTCATGATATGCATTAGTGAGTCCTTGCTGAGAATCTGGAAAAGCTCTCCTTTACAGCCCCCTGCCTGTGGTCTATATACCTTAGCTTATAAAATAATTTACACATCCTCTGAGCCACTTAAAGTCCTCAAACGTTTACTAGCACTGCCGTGTCACCTCTTTAAAATGGCCTCCTCTATTCTCAAGTGTTTGTTACTTGCTCTTTAGGTGAGCAGCTGTCACCTTCTGTGTGTGTACAGCAGCAATTCTGCAGGGCTCCTGGGTACCACTGATAATTTACAACTGCTTAGACAGCTAAAAAAAGGGTGAAACTCTGCTTCACTGCACCTGCATGCAGCTCAGGTGCCCAGCCTGGGACCACAGGTTTATTCAGGTTGCCTCATTGTCACAGCAGAGAGAGAGGGTCATCACCAGGTCAGAATTCAAATCACCTTGCAGAGATGTCTTGTTTTTATAAAACCATAGGACTGAGAACTCCTGGCTTAGGTGCCCTGCTTATCAGGGAGGGATGAGCCTGATCCTACACCTGCCATGGAGTAATCAATGCCTTGTGTTCCTGAAAAGTAGTGGCTCATTCCAGGAAATAAGGAGGAAATTCAGTCTTGAATTTGTTCATATTTTTAAGTAATTTAACAGAATGTTCACTATTTGTACAGGCTTTTGATGTAAACACTGAGTAGATGAAGTGTTTATCACAGTGACTAGGGAAATATCCAAAGACCAGACTTCAGGGTGAATCCAAAAGCAGAGAGGTGTTGAACAATATCCATTTGTTATGTCTGTGAACAGACAACTAATCCAGCACGGTTTGCTAACCTGCAGTAACATGTTTGTGGGACTGAGAACAAATTTAAGATTGCTCTGAAAACTAATAAGCAGTTTTTGATGGTAATCAAGGAGCAGCATTATGTCATTGAAGCAAATTGAAATAACTCATGCCTATGAGTTATTTCCCATGCACAGCAGTGCAAGTAAAGATCCTCTTTACTTGTGTTTAGGTTACAGCTAGTATTGTTAAGTCTTCTTCAGCCCAGCAAGAAACTCAATATGCCTCACTGAAGTAGTGGGACCCAGGCATGTTGGATACCTGTGCATCTGTGATCTCTCTGTACCCTGAGGTTGTAAGGGCCTTGTAGCACTAGACTTTGGAGGAAAAAAATTCAGCATTACAAACATTCACTTATAATCAAGCTTTGCAGAACAAAAGTTTAAACAATAAAGAGAATAAATGATCCATTCAAATGGAACTTTTTAATTTTTTTTTTTCTGACACGGCTGTTGCCCTCATAAACATGCTTAGCAATAATGGCAAAATTATCTTGCTAATGTCTAAAAAGATTACATGTGTTTAAATTTATGCTGTATTTAATTTAGCTCTGCTCAGAACTATTGTAGTGATTCATTGAAGAGGTACTTACACGTGGGAAATATTTCGTATAATAAAAAATACCAACAGTGCAAACCCCATAAGTCCCAAACTCCCTTGCAGCTTAAAGACAAGTCCATGTCTTGTGGTGAATATTTCCATGCTAGTAAACCATGACATCAGCCTCAGAGAGCTGCAAACCAGGAGACTTCTCCCACATGCTTCCCCCTCAGAAGCTTGAACAGTGAGCCAACCAGTTATGCTGCAGCTGGGATCACTACAGTAGCTAATGCCAGTACCAGTGGGCAGGGTTTTACATCAAACTTTCCATCTTGGTCCTGCAGGGTACCAACTTAATTTGCAATGATGCTTATTTCCCAGCAACAATCACGTGCTACCTAAACATTGACATCACTGATAAAGAGTTTAAAGGAGCTGGTCTTGCTCTGTTGGTCCATTTACCTGTCCTTGTAGCCTGAAAGGTTTTCTTGTTACAGTCAAGGGAATTCTTGTGCAGTGCAGAATGCTGACTCCAAGGCAACAGCAGAGATTTGTTTCAGCATTTTCTCTTAAAAAGTGCTCTTTATGTTTTACTTCTACCATTTTCTAAGAAAACTCCCTGGGTAGGTTTCTTTTCATATTAAGTATAATTCTCTTTCCAGACTTTCATTATACAGTCCTACACAGTCTTGTGTGCAGCTAAAAAAGGGGGTTCGATATTCAAACTCAAACCAAAAAGCTGACTGGTTCTGACAAAACTTTTACAGATCCACTACAGATGCTTCAGAAGAACAGAGAAAAAATGTTGAAAAATATGTCCATAAGAAAACTGTCCTCTTCAAGTCTGTGTATGTCATACTCATGCACAATGTCTATAAATAGATCGCTGCTATTCTGTCTCATAAATACTGGTTATACATAAAACCTCATCTGTGTAATTGCAGTCATTGTTATCTTATAAACTGATAGTTCTGTTTTCAGTTTCATTCAAGGTTTGGCCTTTGGAATAATTTGTGGGAACACATCCCCCTTTTTAATGATGCGTCGCATCTGAAAGCACTTAATCCAACTGATTCAAAAATGTTCCAAAACATTTCTAGTTCCAAAACACAGTGACATGAATGTGAAATTAATGTCATCTTTTTGGTGAGGCAACATGGAGTTATGATGCCTCTGAGGTACAACCCAAGGGGCACTGCAGCCCAGGCTGGCTTTTCAATGGCAGATTACAAGGTACATCTTCAGAACAATTATATGTGCACATCTTAGAACAGGTGTGAACCCTACTCACTAATAAATAACCCTGTATTCCCAGGAATGATAGAGAAAGACAAATTTTATTTGAATAAATCACTCTATGTCATATATTTGTAGAAACAGGTTTCTCTTTGCAGGTGAATCAGCTTCAGAGAGGGAAGTTTTCCTCTTGTCAGCTATCTGCCAGGATCCAGGGAACTGTATTTTCTCTGGCTGTTTTATTAAATGATTTGTGTGTACACAGAGAAGATTCTCTTAAGTGCTGCAGGTGCTTTGAAAGATAATTCTGCTGGAAACTCCCTCTGTACTGAATGTAAAACCTTACCAAGACTGAAAAAGTTTCAAGAAAATCCACAACCCAATTTCAGCTACATCTGTGCTACCCTACAAATGGCTACTACCCTTTAGTTTATAAGGTTTTAAAGACACTTGTTTTCAGAAAGAAAAATACATTGTGATGCTTTGGCCTAATTTTATGAAAATGTATTTTTAAATTTTTCTTCCACGCTGTCCGTATCTGCAGAAGTGACCTAAATCCAAAATGTTTTAGTTCAGAGTGCTGAAAAAGTAATGAGGATTAAACTGATATTGGATTTATTGTACCACTGATAACATCTTAGAATATATACAGATATTGCACAGTACTTTTCAATCTTTTTCCTAGGAAATGCAAGCACTCATAATTCCTAAATTGTGTTTAGCACCAATCAGTCCTCTGAGAATATAAAAATAAATGCTCTTCATGCCCTACACTACATTTTAAAAGACCTATTCTCTATTTCTCTCTCTTCTCATGCAACCCTTAAATTTCTCCTACTTACATAAAAGAAAGAAATGGTCCTTCATTACCCTTTCCCACGCATACATAGAGTTTGAAATTAATTTAGTTTGAAACACCAAAAAACACAAAGTATGATTCATTCTGTCATAGAAATAAAACCAGGTCAAGTGCTAATCTGCTGAACTGTGTTACCTTTTGCCTTCTCCCTGTGAGTTTTTTCTACCAGAACATCCTGGAAAGCAGAGCAATGTCTCCCAGTGAGCACATTCAGCAGGAAGTGCAGTGAGGTATTGACCATCAGGAGCAGCTCTGGACACCAGCATAGCATCAGGCAGCTGCTAATGAAGGTATTCCCTGAGCATGGTTTTCCATGATCGTCTGAGGGTCTGACCAGGGTTTCTCGTCTCCCAGTGGCCTCACTCAGATCTTGAGTTGAACTACAAGTCCTTTGTGTTGGGATTATCCTTCCTCTTTCTTTTCCCTGCCCTTCTTCCCTCATTCATCGTTCAAAAAATTTTAATAAACTGGTTTTAACCTGAGGACCCAGTTATTAATCAGTAGTTATTAATAATTCCAGCTTGTATAAGTGTCCTAGAATAACCAAATGCCACAGCATAGAGCTTCACACTTCATGAATATTTCAAGATTTGGACAAAACCTAGCAACAAACTTATGTTTTTCATCCAGTGCCTTTCTCATAATTACAGAGACTTCGTTTTTTAGAAATTTTATCTACTGCAACCAAATCAGCAAGCAACAAAAAAACTCAAATGAAACAAAGCAAGACTTTTTTCCATATAATAGTGGGACATCTGCAGTGGCAGAAATGCATTGCTTCATGTTTGATAAATCAGTGAAACCTAATGTTAATGCATTGAAGTTAAAATAAAAATTCATTGGTTTCTCAAACATCTGGTAATTGACATTACAGCAGTAAACATGGGTGACATAAAATTCTATGCAGTTAAGACTTGGTTTACCTCCAGCTATTGTGTAATAAAGTGAGAAAAGGTTCTGTGAGGTTTACTCTGAATGAAGAGCATTTGCCAACCCCTTGCAGAGTCTTTGTTAGGAGATGCTGTGCTCAGGATATGCAGTTTGTGGCTGAGGCTTGTTCCCAGATCATCTGATGCTAATAGAAGCTTTCACAGGGAGAGGCATGCAGAACTGGAACTCAAGCTTTAAAGAACTTTAAAGAAGCTGACTTGCACCGTCCTTGTGCCATGATTTAACAGAGGGAAAGAAATTATCTGAGTTCCCATAGCAGGCAACTGTGTGAAGGGTTATGTCACAGCCCCAGGTCTACTCTCCAGAGGGATGAGCCTCAATGCATCAAAAAGACATTTCTTGGACTTCATGGACTGAATGAGATCCTATATCTTAAATCTGAAAAAGCCCCTTCTAAAGACTTTAGAGAGCTTGTTCAAGGGTAAAAACCAATAAAAGTCATTAGCTAAAGATCTGGAAAATAGCAGATTACAGGCACCAGACTTAAAAGGATATGAGCAAGAGAAAGTGCTTGAACCCCTTATAAATGCAATAAATATACATGTAATATTTGGGGTGGCTAAAGAGAGGGACAATTAAAGACAGGGATGGGTTTTGTGGAAAGGCACAATTGTGACATATTAAAAAAAAACGCATAGGAAGTGGGGAAGTGGGAGGGAAAGCCATTATTTCTGAAGTATGGATGGGTCAGAGAATCTCATACTGAGCACAAAGCTATTGAAGCTCAGAATTCTCTTCAGTTTCTTTCAGTTTCTTCAAAGTTGTGACAGAGCAATGGTAACCTGAAGGGCTAGTCAGATGCTCTCTCCTCTCTTATGTGAAATGCCTCCAACCTGCATTTAGAAGCAATGTTTTGGCATAGACCTTCTTTATTGCACCCCTGAAAATAAAGGGCAAGGTCAGTGATGGTTCCTGAACTGATTATCTGCCTTGGTGAGACTAGCTCACACTGACAAGTATTTATTTGTTCATATATTTCATGTATTTACTAGGATTCCAAATTATTTCTAGACATATTTTTCCTTAATGCTAGTCCTGCAATTTTTTGATGTGATTTATGGTTTTCACATAAACAATGTCATGATCACCATGTTGACGAAAAACCTCCCAGAAGGCATAAATTAGTAACAAAACAGTATTTTGACAGTGATAGCTAGGTCAGGTTAATCCTCATGAGAGAGTTAATGCCTTGTTGATTTGTACATTTACCCAAGGCAAATGCTGTATCATCTAGATTGAACTGTGGGCACAGTGTGCTGTGAAATCATTACAAACCCACACACTTCAGCTGATGTAGATGATGATTCTGTGATTCTATGTAGGTTCACTTCCTCAGACACGATCTTTCCATAATGCAAAAAGCCAAGAAAACTTCTAAGTAGATTTCTCTCCTTCAGCACAGTCTGAAATTATTGTAGGAAGAAAAAGACTATAAGGCTGGGATAGGAATTTCATTTTCCAGTGCTACACCTGAAACTCTGGAAATGGAAAGGGGTTCTGAAAAGTAGAGGTTACAAAGGCCCTGCTTGTCTATTAAATGCATACTATGCAACCCCAGGAAAAAAAAATCAAAACTGCTTTGTCTTGCATCCTGCTCCCTGCTTCATTCCGATAAAACAGAATTACAACCTTTAATGTTTTGGTGGGAATTTTGCAAGACCTCATATTGACTTTGTCTATTTTGATATGTGGCCATCCACGGGATTTTGTTGCATAAAAAATTGCAGTGGCTGTCATTAAAATTGGCTGCCAGTTAGCAGGTCAATGTCCCAAGAAATTGGTGGTGTAATGACAATACTGTGGGCTGTTGTGACCCACTCCAGAAGGTGAGGGTAACCCTGGTTCGTGCTGATAGATCCCTTGGGATGGATTAGAGTGGAAAAACACTGGATGATTTGTGCTTATAAATATACACATGAAGGGTTTATTTTAGAACAATTGCAATGAAAAGCAGGTATGTAGTCATTTTGATTATTATTATCTATAGTAATATATCAATATGGAAGCATAACGATATTACTTAAGAAAGTGCATAAGGAAAAGAGAGAAAGAAAGAAATTATAGGAGTAGAAAGATACATAATCACCATCCCTAGATCTTGGGATGAAACATGATTGTTGCAGCTTAGACATCCCTTAGTCCAAGTGATGATCCATTGTGGGTGGGAGAAGAAACCCATAAAACACAAAGCTCGATGGGTTCCAATACTCTCAGGCTTGGTGGGAACGCCCAGGTACCTCCCCTGGAGTGGAGCTTTTCAGTCCTCTGCTGGAAGGCCTCAGAAATGAGTCTGGGAGCACTTTGGAGGCCTTTGATGGTTTATGACACCTTCTAAGACATGACAGCTGCCTCTCTCATCAGTGCAGTTGAGCCAGGAATGCCCCATCAGGAGGGATGAAAACCCTCAGGACCTTTCCCAGGTGGAGGTGTGGGGGTGTTTTACAACTCAGTGAGTTGTGTAAGGGAGGACAATTGGCATGATAAAAAGCACCACCTCACCTCACAGGATCTGCCTCTTATCGGCCTCAAAGCCCAGTGGTGATTGTTCAGCCCCTCTGTTTTATGCAGACCAGAGCTTTGCCCTTACACACCCAAAAACTCACCTCTTTCCCTGCAGAGGTGCAAACATGGCTTCAGCAAAGCACCCCGCCTCTTCCACAAATGGGCAAATGTGCTTAGTCCTTAATCATTAATAGACCAGTCTCTCACAAGGGCAAATGCTGATGTTCCAAATGCTGATGTTCTAGTGTGGCTCTACTCTCAAACAGGGGAACAGAAAGTAGTGACTTTCCAGAATTCACAAGGAAAGAATAGAGGAATTTGACTCCTTGGCAAAACAGATTTTTTTGGTTACAGAATGAACATGAATTAGAATTTCCAGGACAATAAATACAAAAATAAAAAGCCCCAACCCAATAAAAAAAAAAAAAACCAAGCCCAGAATGCTCCTAATGTGATTGATAGAAAACATTTCAGCAAAATACCATCTGAACCTTCTTGTCCTAATGATCACCCCATTTCTGTGAGGGCTGCTATGAGAAAAATTCATTGCATCTCAGACAGTGACAAATGACAAATATAATTTACAAATAGCATGGCATAGAACCCTGTCTACACTGGGTCACAAGAGGAATTCCAGGAATACACATTATTGGGGGGTGGCTCCCATTACCAATCTTTAAAGAGGATGAAGATAAGAATGATGAATGAGTTTGTCTGGGTCTCATAGAAGCAGTATGGAGACCTGGTACACAGCACTGACAGGGACTTTTCCATCACTGCCTTTAGTGGGGCTGGTGGGACCCACAGAGGGAAGCATGCTGCTTTCCCCAACAGTGAAAGGAGGCCTGCAGAGTAATTAACCATTGTTTTCTGTAGTATGGCATGTTTAACTTCGCTGTTGTGATTATTATTCAAACATGAGGCTTGGGAAAGCAAATGTGGGGAAGTGCTCTTGGAACAGCTCATGCACAATTGCTCTCAGCGCTGTTTTCTTCTGCAAACGGTCTTTGTCAGAAGCTCACGTGGATCTACAGAACCCACTTGTAGTCCCTACACTCACAGTCCTTGCCAGAGAGGTTTCCTAGCTATTTTCCTTGGCTGTTTCATCAGTACAGCTAGCTCTTTCTTTCAGGCTATGCTGGATGCCACATAATGGTGTGACTAATTGAAGTAGTTTCTTTCCCTTCTCCTCCCCCAGATCTCTTGATTAATATTTTGTTGTATACCTTAATTAGCACTTTTCTGGCTTCTGGCTGCTTGTAATTCAGAGCTTTCTGAATAGACGCTAGTAAAACTTTACACATTGTGTGATGACAAATATATTGCAGATACAAACTCCTCACTAGATTTGCAATTATATCATGCCCACAGAATTCTATTAAAAAGCCAGCATGACACTGCACATGGTGAAATGGGGAACGAGGCTGCTTCCTGTACTCATGGAAGTAATTCTGGTAAATCCCATCATAATCATGTTACAAAGTTAGACCTTTAAAAGGAAAACAGCAATTGTTAGCCTTTCTAATAAAGTTTGTATTTTCTAGGGTTTTTATTTCAGTGGCTCAGTTTCCTGCCCACTGAATCAAATGTGCTTTCAAATGTGGTTTGTGTACAAAAACACAGAGGATACCAACTCTGCCATAGTTTTCTCACGAAAAACATTCGTATGAGCTGTAAGAAACAGGCATTGTAATTTCACTTAAAGAAGTTTACAATGGCTTAAACACCAGCTTTTGGCCTCACACACATATAAATTTATCCTGAATGAAGCCCAAGACATATTCACAATGGGTGGGAAAGTTTTAAGTTTTACACAGTTTTACAGAGGGTCAGGANTTGATATGTGGCCATCCACGGGATTTTGTTGCATAAAAAATTGCAGTGGCTGTCATTAAAATTGGCTGCCAGTTAGCAGGTCAATGTCCCAAGAAATTGGTGGTGTAATGACAATACTGTGGGCTGTTGTGACCCACTCCAGAAGGTGAGGGTAACCCTGGTTCGTGCTGATAGATCCCTTGGGATGGATTAGAGTGGAAAAACACTGGATGATTTGTGCTTATAAATATACACATGAAGGGTTTATTTTAGAACAATTGCAATGAAAAGCAGGTATGTAGTCATTTTGATTATTATTATCTATAGTAATATATCAATATGGAAGCATAACGATATTACTTAAGAAAGTGCATAAGGAAAAGAGAGAAAGAAAGAAATTATAGGAGTAGAAAGATACATAATCACCATCCCTAGATCTTGGGATGAAACATGATTGTTGCAGCTTAGACATCCCTTAGTCCAAGTGATGATCCATTGTGGGTGGGAGAAGAAACCCATAAAACACAAAGCTCGATGGGTTCCAATACTCTCAGGCTTGGTGGGAACGCCCAGGTACCTCCCCTGGAGTGGAGCTTTTCAGTCCTCTGCTGGAAGGCCTCAGAAATGAGTCTGGGAGCACTTTGGAGGCCTTTGATGGTTTATGACACCTTCTAAGACATGACAGCTGCCTCTCTCATCAGTGCAGTTG
>VZRX01018325.1:33349-46967 GCA_013398075.1 Notiomystis cincta | reverse complement strand
ATTTTTTTTTATTATTATTATTTTTTGCTTTTGGAGAAAAAGGAGGGGAGGAAGGGGAGGGGGTGAGAATTTTTCAGACGCGATATCTAGAGAGAGAAATCGTCCTAAATTCTATAAAGGCGACTCTAAGTGTGACGGCGATCAACGAAACCGGTTTAATTGTTTTACCCCTTTTCAATCCCTCTCAATTTTTATATATTTTTTTTCTTTTTGCATTGCTATTAATTTTTTAAATGAAGCGATTATTGTGCCAACCGCGGCGGAGCGGAGAGATGGGAAACGCGTGTTTAACCTCCGCCGGTTTCCCTTCAAGAGGAGAGAAATCGGCTCCTTTGCCTGGCCAGCAAAGACAAACACACGAGCGGGATTTTCATTTCGCTCTGGGGAGGGAGCGGGGGTCTCCCGCATCCCCCGCATCCCCCCGCCGGCTGCCCGGGGCTCGGACGGCGGCGGCCCGGCGTGGAGGGGAGAGCCGCTCCCGCAGCCCCGGGACCGGGGGGCTGTGAAGCATCTCCGGGCGCTTCGCCGCCGCTCCTGCCTCCGTGCCGGGACGCGCCGCACGGCACCGGCAGCCGCAGGCTTGTTGCGAGATGTCCTCGGCGCTACCGGCTCCATTACTACCACTGCTACTACTACAACTATTATTATTATTAATATCATTATTATTATTAGCATTGTTACTATTATTGTCGCCGCCAGCCACATTTTTCGCGCTGGTAGGGCCGGAGCTGGGGATGTGTCCGTCCGTCCTCCCCTCTGCCNGGAAAGGCCCCTCTCTCCGTGTTCACAGCGGACCTTGATTTAATGTCCATACAATTAAGGCACGCGGTGAATGCCAAGAGAGGAGCCTCACAGCTTCATTTTCATGGAAATTGGGGACATAAACCCTCTAATTACACTTAACAACAGCCACGGAGCGATCTATGGAGCATCCTCGGCCTTTTGACAAATAGGAGTAACAATGCGCCAGCGCCCGGCGGGGCAGCTGTCTCCTCGCATTAACGGGGGCACGGGGGGAGGCGGGGGGAGGCCCCACTCCGGCCCCGCCGGGGCTTGCGGGGGCTCCCGGCGTACAAAGGGCAGGAGGAGCGGCAGGACAATGCGGGCAGAGCTGGGGGGGCCGCGGGCAGGGAGCGCTCCGAGGAGCGGGGCGTGGGCGGGGGGTGACGAGCGGCCCCTCGTTGCAGAGCGAGGGACCCCCCTCCCATGCAAAGGGACACCCCCCTCTTCTCAGCCTCCACAATGCCGTTCAGAAGGTCCCTGAAAAAACACCCCTCTGGGGGATTTTAGGAAAGGGGGCGCTTTTTGCTTTATTTTTTTCAGTAGCTCTTTTTTGGGTTTGTTTTTGCCGTTGCCCCTGCAGTGCTCCTCCCTCGCGTGGGGGCTCGGCCATGTGGCTCCTGCTGCTCTGCGGAGCCGCAAGACAGGTCCAGGGTCCTGTCCTGCCCCTCTGAGCCCCTTTGCAACTCAACTATTCACAGAACTAAACGATGAGCCCGCTTTTTCCCAAAAAGCAGGGCTGGCAAGGTGAGGGGCTGCAGCACTGCAGCCTCCCCAGTGCCACCAGCGGCCCTGTCACCGCAGCCTGCGAGGTGGCACACGTCCCCTTTCGCAGTCTCCAGCGAGACTGCAGTAGCCCACAGTGGCTGTCAGGTCAGGCTTTAGACCTCAATAAACCTCTGTTGTAAGACTCGTGTATTCAACTTCCTAAAGACATGGCGAGCCCCAAGTTTGAGCTTCCTGAGGACTGTGCTCGGGCAAGGGAGGATTTGATTATTTGGCAGCAGAAAGCCCTAGAGCCGGATTGAGCCGCATACACCCAACTCTGTGCCCCCTCCCTGCCTCATCTCTGCTCCCCTTCTGTCAGCACTGCGCCTGTCCAAGGAGCCCAGGCCGTGGATGGTCCATCCTCCATCCCTGCAGTGCCTGTGTGGGACACACGACCTTGCCTGCAGTGGAAATGTCAGTGGCAGAGCACTCGCCTTGCTTAGGAGGGGGGGAAAGGAAAACCTCCCTGTGCTTTGTGGGATTACTTGACTTCGAGCTGGCCTGTGGAAAGCAGGGACTTTCAGGCAGGGCTTGTGGGGGAAGTGGGGCGAGGGCAGCAGCAGAGGACACGGCTGTGGAGGACAGGAGCGTGGTGTTGGGGCTGTTCTGCTGCAGAGGCGTTGCACAACCGAGCAGTTGTGGACGGGTCGTGCCTCCAAACCTGGCAGGAGACAGGAATGAGGAAGCACACGATGCCCACAGGGCTCCATCGAGTAGTGCAGCCACCCATCCCTCTCCTGGACCTGATTCTCAGCGTTGCTCCAGCCAGGCCAGGTACCCTGTAACTGCAGCAGCTCACAGGGCAAGAAGCTGCGAGGTGCAGGATGGCTCAGCTCCATCAGGAGGGCTCTAGGGGCACAGAGATCCTTAAAAGAAGCTGGATTTTCCCCCTCCCTCTTTCCCAGTAGATCAGCACAGGTACTGAGGTGTTGGAGACCTGCTTGCTCTCACATCCATCATGGGCTGCAAGGTCACAGGACACGTTTTGACCTCATTTGCCCCCAGCATAAGCCTGGCTATGCGGTGACTGGATTCACTGCTGTGGGAAGGAAACAGCCCTGATCTCTTCACACAGCCCTGTGGGGGCAGATCTCCAGCCACAGGGCAGTTCTGCTCTTGAACAAGTCCTTGGTTCTTTGCAGAGCTGGTAGGGAGGAATAAGAACCCAAGTGCAGGGAGACAGGTCCTGATAAACCTAAAGCTGACACTGAGAAGGGAGCCAGCCACTCCAAGGGAATCTGCAGTGCAGCAGGAAAGCTGCTGGCTTCCTCCAGGGCCACCAAGAGGCCAAGGACAGCTCTGAAGGAATGCAGGTAACTGGTGGGGGATGTGTGGGGCCCAATGGACCAGACTGGGCCTGGGCCCCAGACTGGGATTGAGGATCAAGACTGGTTGTGCCTAGGTGGTGCAAGCCAGATGCTTTTCCTGGACCACATCCCTCTGCGGGTTTGCTGGGCAGGGTGTTGCACAGACTCCTCGGCAAAAAGGACTGCCTCAATCCCCAAATGTTCTCCCTGGGCTTTCTGTGCGCTCTTCTTAGCCAAGAGGGGCTTTATTAAATCGACCCCTTCGATGTAACCATCTTCCCTCCCACAAAGCCCCTCCGGGGCTACCACACCTATTCCTCCCAGAGCCTGGCTGGAGCCGTCCCCTGCCTGCTCCCTGCAGAGCCAGCGGCTGCAGCACGGCTGGGGGGTCACACAAAGCAGAGCCAGCTCGCCCAAGGAGCCCCTCCCGTGTGGCCGATGGGACGCCCGGGGAGGCAGCAGGGCCGGGCGGGCAGGGAACCGCGGGGAAGGCGGGCAGGGAGCCGGCCGTGCTTCCGTGTTGCGCGTTCGCTGCTCCTACACTGGCCCCTCCCTAGGTAAGTCAAGGCTGAGCCACCTGGAGCAGAGTTGCTGCACGGAGACCTCCCTGTGCCCATAAAACTGCTCTCCCCGGCCTCCTCCATCGTCTGTGCTGCTCAGTGTGGATTCACAGGTCCCTCAAGGATATGGTCCCACTTGTGTGCCAGCTCCTTGGCCGTGGTTGGTGGTGATCCTGCAGCGATTCCTGGCTGGCTCAGAGGCTCAGCTCTGCCGTGGTTCAGCTGGAGGCACCTCCTCCAGGAAGTCACACATCCCACAGAGGCTGCTCAGCTGCAAAAGCCCCCAGAGCAACACCATTAGTCACACAGCAAGGACAGCACCGCCACCAAGGCACCACCTCCTTGACATTCACAAGGAGCATTTATCCAAGAGCACAAATACTCCTGTGCCAGTCACAGCTTTAGTCCAATTTCCAGGTGGGAAAACCTCGGGGAAAATACGAGCTGCAACAATGGGTCTGGATCAGGCCATTCTAGGACAGAGTCACCACGGAGGAGAAATCATCATCTTATTTCCCCTGAACAGTTCCCACACACTCAGGAGAGTGGCACAGTTTCCTCCCCACGGGAAAAAGCACGGCTGGAGCCAAGTTGGGGTGAGAAGGAAGCATTCCCTTCCACCCTCTAAGCACCTCTTCCCTGTAGATGTACACAAAGCACCAGTCTCCACATCCACACCCCCATGACAACTGCTCAGGCAATGGCTTTGCACACAACAGGCTCATCCTGAACAAGTCCTGACATCAGGCATTAAGGACAGGTTAAAAAATAGGTGTCTTTTCTCCCAAACCACCACAGGGCAGATGGAGCTGCCTCCAGCCCTCTGTGTGTGCCAGGGAGGCCTTGGGTTTGAGCTACTTGGAAATAAGATAAGGAGAAACCAACCTGGGCAGAGACCTGACTTTTGATGACAGGAGTGGCTAAACCTGAGAAAGAAAGGGGTAAGAGTGAAGTGCATAAAAGGCTGCAGCAAGGAGAGGGAACCAGACAATTTCCATGGCTGTGTGGGTAGGAACAGGCCCAACCTTCAGCAGGAATATTCAGGTTGTAGGAAAAGAGCCTTCTGGTGGATAGAGAAGACTGGGACAGCCTGGGAAGGAGGAGAAATTCCTGCCCAGGGAAGATACTGGGGAAGCACCTAGCAGGAGTCCCAGGGAGGCACTGCTCCCTCCAGCCTTGAAGTGCCATAATCAGAAGGTGGCATCACACATCTGTTTCTCCTGAAAATATGGCAAAGCCTCCAAACACCTTCCTGTCTGTTCCTAAACCCAAAGGGTTCATCTGTGTCTCCACAGAGACCACAAAGGTGCCACTGCTCAAGTGACAATAACAGAGTGCAGTGCCTTGTTTTCCTCATCCAAAAACAAGGCTGAGGCAGAAGTGGTCAAATTCAAGCATCATTTTTTTTCTAAACATATAGAAATGGGAGGTATCTTTATCAGTCCTATGAAGATAATCCTATTTGGGATTACTTCCTCACATGGTTTGTCCCACGCCAGCTCAAAACCAATTGAGAGCATTACCAAGGTATAATACCCTCAGGTGAGTTCCCAGAGGGATTGCCATTTTCTGTCAGCCCCTAATAGCTCCCTTCAACTCACTGCACACCTTCCTGGGTACATTTACAGAAACAGAGGAAAACATTGATAATCTGATGTGTGTAGGCATATATATATATATGTATCTTACACCGGTGCATCTGAAGATACATATTTATAATATATAGATATTCATGTACATAATATATATATTATACATCTGTCTCTCTGTCCAGGGGCTTGCAAAGTCAGAGAGGGAAGGATTCAAAGCACTCACTCAAGAACCCTGAACTGTGCCCTACCCTCAAGGGAGAGGAGAGATGACTTTTTAGGCTGTCAGGCCAATCCACCCCACCTGCAGCACAGCTTTCCCAGCCTGGGCTGCCCGAGTTTTGGCACCAGAAAGTGAGGGACCCTCAGCACAGCATCCTCCCTCCCTGCAGAGCTTGCCTGTATTTCAGAGCAGCTTTCCCGTGCTGTTTGTGGAGCTGCCCCAGGACTGGGAGAGCACAGGGATCGCTTTCACAGCCCCACGTCAGCTGCTGCCCAGCCCGAGCAGGCGACAGCTCTTTAAACTTTCATCACCTTTAGCACAAAGGGAGAACCGAGACAGAGCCGCTCCCGCAGAGGAGAGAAGACAAAAGCGGGACAAAGCCCCTGTGCCTCCTGCACAGGGCCAGGTGACCGCAGGATGGCACCACTGTCGCTTCTCCTCCGGGGACAGCGGGGACACCGAGCCGGGGCCGGAGCGCTCCTGCGGACGGTCCGCGGCGCTCGGGTCCCCGAAGCGCCGATGAAAGATTCAGTGTCCTGCACCTACACACGCCCTGCGCTACGAATTTGGTTTCAAGACTGCGGCTTGAATTAAATGTCCTGCTGAGTCGAGGAGGCAACTCTGCCCCCTCCTGCCAGTGCAGCCGCGGTGGCCACAGCCAGCCCTCTGCTCTGGCATTTGGGGAAACAACCAAAAGGCAGCTCCTGCTGCGTTCTTTCACCCTCACCTTTTTAGCCCTGTGTGCCACCGGCTTTGCCGCTCTGGCTCAGCTCTGAAACGCCGTGTGCCGGGAGCGCCGGGCTCGCTGCAGCCTGGTCCGAGCCCGGCCGGCCCCTGGCTCTGCCGGCCGCTCTGCAGAGCGCAGGACGCGGCTGGGGAAGGGCCGGGAGCCCCCTGCGCAGGGTGGGAGCCGTGGCTGCTGCTGGGCACACGGTGGCACTCGCTCTCCATCCCAGCGGAGGCCGCGGGAAGCGGCGGCGGATGCAGGACGCCCGGCTGGCGTGGGATTGCTCTGCCGGAAGATGCGTGCTCGGCTCCTTCCCTGATCCCCCAGACACGGCCGATCGTCCCCGGTCCCTTCTCTCACACGCAGCAGTTCTGGATGCCAGGGCTGCCCCTTCCACGGGATGTTGGCCAAGGGTTCGTGTCTAAAATGACAGGGCTGGGAGACTGCAAGGAGCAAAGCCTTCCCTGCTGGTCTGCGAGTGACCACTGTGATAAACCAGACCGTCTGAAGCCCTTTACCCCCGTAAGGATGGGAGGTTAGAGTCTTCACCTAAAACCCAGTTCTCCCTCCTTTCCCTCATTTCCACAGGCTTCCCAGCTGAGGTCCACATGAACAGGATCCTTCTCCATGCCCAGAGGCAGCACAAACCTCCTCTTCCCCCAGCCTTGCCCCTCCCAAATTAAAGCAGGGAGAGAATAGATGTACCTCAGCACTTCACTGCACAGCGGTAACATCCAGCCTTCCCCCACCTCGTTCCAGCAAAGCTTGTATCCCTTTCCATATGGAAATGCCAGCTGATTCAGAGAGGTTCATGTTTTGTGCAAAGCAGTGATCAAAGGCTTGCTTGCAGCTGCTGAGCTTGATTTTAGCAATTACACAACACAAGAAGCTGCCTCCTAGCCCACCTTATCCCAAACAGCATCTCCAAATGAGCAGTGGTATTTAAATGAGACCTACAGAAATCACCTAATATGATGTGTCAAATCTCTTGCATTCAGATGGGGGAAAGAAAAGGCAGAAGCAAGGGAGAGGAGGAGGAGGTGGTATGTGCACGTGAGATGATTTGTCAGGAGCTTGTATGTCAGCTCACAGAGAGGACTTGTATTACATGCTTGAAAAGGGGCAATTTCCATTTTAGAGGGGTTACTTGTAGGGTGGCACCCTCCTAAAAGACATCCCACGGGGCCCTGCAGCAGGAGAGGCTGTGCAGTGCTCGTGCCAAGGCACAAGGATGCCAGATCCGGGGGCAGCCGGGTTGTAGGCTTGGAGCGCAAGGCATGAGGAGCTGACACCCTGAGTGTCTGCAGATAAATTAGAGCTGGGAGAAGGGAGGTGGAGCTGCCATGGAGAAAAGCAGCACTGCAAACTGGCCAGTGGAAACAGGAGGGCATGGGGGCTGTTTTCCTGGGCTGCCTGGAAGTTCTGTGCTCTAAACTCTGCTGGCAGAACAAACCCTTCCCACCCGAGGCTCCCCTTTTCCCAGTGAGAGTGAAAGCCAGCAAAGTCAGACATGTACACTGTCAAATCCTGATGCAAAGCTGTACCACTGGAAACCTGTCATTCCACAGCCAAACTCAGGTGCAGGCCCCAGAGACAGAAAAGCTTTTAGCATCGTTACAGGAAAAGATCTGGAAGTGCTGTAGGAAGGTACATCCCAATTAGCTTCACGTAAAGGTGGGGTAAGCATTACAAAGCATTTCAAAGATCAAATGCAAAAGCACAGCTTGAGTAATAGGGACCAAGGTGATTTCAGCAAGGAACAGTTGTGGTTAATCTGGTGGAGCTCTTTGAGGCTGGAACTGCTGCAGCAGCCAAAGGGGAGGGAACAGCACAGCACAATTAGGTTTGCAGCATGCAGTGGACAGGGCTTTGCAAAAGAAGCTAATGACTGAGATGGGGAGTCCCAGAATAAGTGGATGTGCTGTGGCTTAATGCTCTGGAAATTGCCCAGAAACAAAGATGCAGGCAGGAAGGTATTAATGGAAGCCTTCTGTGTCAGAAGGAAATGATTCCAGGGATGCAGCAATGCAGCCAGCTTGTCTGGAGCAGAACAAAGGCAGTGAGGGAGGACAGGGCTTCCCAGGGCAGGGAGCTGCATTTCATCCTGAACATCATATTCCATGGCCCCTCATACCCCAAATAAACAATTCATTCCTTTTTTTTTTTTTTTCCAACAGAGCTGCTAGAACTTTGCTTTTTATATTTTTCCATTATTTATTTTCTGTTCTAACAGTGTGTGGGTTTTTTTTTGATTTGGGTTTTTTGTTTGTCTGGGGTTTTTTGGGTTTTGTTTTTTGGTTTTTTTTTTTTCTACTAAAATCAGGAACTACTTGCAGAACAAACTGTGCCAGCAGCACCCACAGGCCCCATCAACGTGGGGATGGAACAGTTGCATGGCTGTGATCACATCCTATACTTGGAAGGCCAAGCCTGAGTGATGCCAGATGGTGCCAACTGGGAGTTACATTCCCCATATCCTTCCCTGCATCCTGCAAATCTGCAGAGAAATGGGAATGGCAGGTGAGGAACAGAACAGCCTCATTTTGTACCCTTCAGCTTTGGTAAGAGTCTTGCAATGCAATAATCTGACACACACGAAAACAAATTCCAAGCAAATGGCATCTAAAACCCATCTCAATTCCCAGGACTCAGCAGCCTGAGAGCAGGAACTTAAGAGAATACTCCAACATGACCAAGAGGAGTTTTTAGCTCTAGTCCTTGAATTCACTGCTTGGTTGTAATTCTCACAAGCTAAGCTGACTCTCAGCTCGAGCTACATCACTGCCAAGAGCCCAATCTGAGGGGTTCCCACCTTGTGGGAGTCACATCTGGAAGCCAGAGCTGAGCATGGCATGAGCTCAGGAAGGGAAAGCAAAGGGTAAAATATTCTTGGCTCCTGGAGCACTAAACCCACAGGGAACAGAAACCCAGCCTGACCTGAGAGCACACTCAGATTAAGGAATCTGATTGCCAGAGGAGGATGCAAAGCACTGTGAGGGGTCAGCACACTCATAAATTTATCACAGACTGACTTAGTTCCACTTCTCCATTCACCAAAACTCTGGTAACAATTTACCAACTACATCACCTGACCTCAGAGCAATCCATATATACCCACACATTTAAATTAGTGCAAAGGCATCCTAAATCTGCAGCTGGACCTATGGAAAGAGCCAATGCCCTGCCTAGCTCTCTTTGGCTCATCTAACTGAGCTCTGCTGATGGCCACTGAAATGGCAATGCTGTTAAACTACAGCAGCAGCACCAAATTAGCACCATGGAGATGATCAGGATCTCTGCAATTGGCTTCTTGGCATGAAGTTTGCTATTGCATTTCCTCCAGCTTTGCTAATTCTGATCCTTTACCCTCCACTAGCTGTGCTAACTGTGCAGCCTGGGGTGTAGATCCAATCACTGAAATAAGGTATTTTGGGTTTTATAGTTGGAGTTCAATTAAAAAACAAAGTATGGGCAGGATTGTAATGGGAAGGGGAGCAGCCCTCTGTGACAGAGCCTGTGCTGTCAGCCAGTGTTGCTGCTAGAGAAAAGGTAACACTGAGTAAAACCCTTCTCTTAGCAGCACTTTTACACTGCAAAAGAATTGCAGAGCTTCCCAAACCCATTGATTTTTTTATTAACTGGCAAGTTCTTGCAAGAAGAAGAACCCACCCTTGCAGAATCCCTTTGTTGGGCAGGAACCACCCAACATGAGATGTGCTTTTACAGCATGGCCAACTGGGCAAGCATTACACCAGACCAACTGTCTGACAAAAGCTGTGAAAAAGGGGTTGCTCTCCCTGGTTTGCCTCTCTGAGAACAGTCTCTGGTGTACTCCGAGCCTTCCAGACCTCCTCCCTCCTCTGCTATTTCATTTCATTGTTAATCATCCCACTTTCCTCTTTGTTAGCATCATTAATACATTTAATGCATTCTTATAAAAAGCACAGTGAGATTGCCAGCTAGTGGAAATCAGCAGCATCTGGGGCTGTGCCAGCTCCCTTCAGCTCAGACACACAGTGCTAGTTTCCACCTTCCCATTTGTGTGAAGAAAAAGCCATCACTATTTGTCCATGCCCACCTCCTCTTGGAAGCAAATACATGTATGTGTGTACATAAATGCAATATACACATGGATATACATAAAGGTATTATGCAGCAGAAAAACCCCAGTGTTTATTCCAGAGTGTGATTTATTTGAGAAACTAATGGTCTACTCCATGCAGAATGCTCTTATTCTACTGAGGATGAAAAGTGCCTTAGAGGATGAGGTCTGAGAAAGCTGCACAAGTAACTGCATTGGGAGTGATGACATTAGATCACAAAGAAAATCCATTTTAACTGCCCAGGACTCTGAGCCTGCTTTTGTACAACATTTCCTGTGGGCAGAGGTTTCAGAGTGGTGCTGCCTATAAACCTCCTTTTCTCTGTGATGTGATGGCTCCTGGAGCTAATCTTTCAAACAGACTGAGCACTTGCTGCAGTCACCAGGCTAGAGATGCTTTGTGCCTCTGGACAAACCTCACCAGGCCGACTAATGGCACAGCTGGGATCCCGGGGACAATTCAAACACCACCTTTATTGCTCTGTGAGCAACAACTGAGGGCTGCTGCAGCAGCCACAAGCCTCTCAGGAAACCTGTGAGGGCTTCTCACTGCAGGTGTGCTGGGCAAGCTGATGGCAGCACATACTGTGCACCACGTGTTTTCCCTCCCCTCCTCCTGTCTTTCCATTTATCTCTAACATAACCACACCCTCACACTTTAAAAACCAAATAAAAACAAAAATCCCAGGGTTGCTTTCACATTTGCCACCTTTCCCCTTCCCTCTGCCCAGGTTTCTCTCCCCTGGCCCCCTCTGTGCCTTCCTGCTCACCCTGCAGAACCCAGCAGGGCTCTCTCCTGCTCCACTTGCAGCAGGGACTTTTGACTGCTCATGACCCCCATGCTCCAAGTATTTCTGAGCTAAAACTGCATCTGTTCACCCACTGAACAGCACAAAAGCTTCACAAATGCCTGGTATGTTTTTACTCACCCTCTTCATCACCTCAGTGGGCCACTGGTTTGTAGAGCATCAGCCCATCAGCAGGAGGTGAGAGGGAAAGGGGCTGGGTGTCCTCTGGAGTCACAACAGGTCTCAGTCCCCAGAGCAGATGACAATTTTGAATATGTTTTGAGGATGGTTGTGCGTCAGCCCACTCTCATTTCACTAGGAGGCTTTTGGAATTTAACAGGAGGAACCTCTGTGCAGTTTGTGATCTGCAGGTTCACATCCTTGCTTGTATTTAATATTTAAAATAAACTCTAATGGATTAATCATTTTTAAAAATCTGTCTAAAGCTCACCTCATCTGCTGGTCTTTTATTAATACCCTCTTTTTCATCTTCTGCTATCATTTTCTTTGAAATAACTGAATTAGCAACTTGCAGTGTTTTCCCATCCTCAGCAAGGTCAGTAAGTTCAGGAAAAATCTGAAATTATACCTGGTTCATAAAACTACTCCTCTTCCCCACCTACTATTTTACTCACTACAGGGAGATTACATTTCCCATGGGGGCTCATTAGTGTTGCTCTTTGCTCAGCATCAGGAAATCTTCTGGCGTTGTCTTTGCTCCCAGTTGATAAGAATTGCTCTTTATTTCTTCTCCTGACTCACTGGCCACGACTCCCTGGTTCTGAAGTGGCATTTTCAGAAAGACAAAGCTTCTGGACCAAAAACCCCACCGTGCTTCCCAACCTTGGTGCTGCTGCTGAGTGAATGAACGAGCTGTGGAGTTCTGCAAATCAAGCACTCAGCCAAGGCACACTGGAAAATTGTTCCTTAAGGGACTAACAGGTTAAAACCAGGAATTCTTGTTCCTTGTCAGAGCAAACAAGGAATTGCTGCAGTTATAATGTTTTAGTTGTGATTTCTCTTTTGCAGAGGTCAAATATATAAAACTGGAGGACACAAAGCAGTCTCCCTCACTTTCATTTTTGAAATGCTGCACACCAATGATACAACACACAGCTACACCTCCTTAATTGGTTCTTTTGTTTCAAATTTCTGGTGGCTAGTGAAAAAAAAAATAAAAATCCCTGAACACTGAGAAATAAGCTAGTTAAGCAGGTACTACATATAAAAACAAGGCACAACAACACACAATTTGGTGTTATTAAGTGTCTGACCATCCAACTGCTGCCAACAGTTCAATTTCAGTACACCACAGCTGAGTATTTTGATTCAAAGGGAGATCTCAAAGTGACACAGCATGAGGACTGAAAAGGATAAAAATCTCAACAACTTGCCAGGGGCTTAAGAAATAAAACCTGTTTTGATACCTCAGAATCTGATACTGTCCCAGAAATGAGGTCCTTACCAGTAACTGCTCCTTCCTGACACCTCTGGAGCAGCCTCTGTGCTCAGCCAAAAATTGCTCCTACCCTGGTCCCTGCTCTACCTTAGACCACCTCTGGGAAAGCACAAAGTAGCTCCTTTAAGGACTGACCACACACTCTTTAAACAAATAGCTCAGAAATCCTCCACAATGGCACAGTTTTGTTATCAGTCCCACCCTGCACCCACCTTCCAGGCTTTGTCCTCCCCCAGGGCTGAGCAGCAGAGCTGGGAAGGATCTCAGCTTTCACATTTCACATCTCAGAGCACCTTTCAGAGGGGCTCAGCATGAATTAAAGATTGGAACAGAGGTCTAGAAAGTTTACACACAGTTGCACTTAACAAATGTGAATTTTCATGCCAGGTAACAAATGTCCCTGATGTATTTATGAAATACAGGCCAAAACATCAAAGCACCTCATCCTTCCACCAAAATGTTTGAAAGGGCTCTGGATAATCAGCTTTTATACACGTGGCCAAAAGCCTCTGCTGCATTTTTTGATGTTACAAGCAGGAGCTTTTTGCAGGCCTCTGAGGAGCTCTTCCCCCTACAAATCAGACTATTTGAGCTCACATAAACACATACTGTCAATATTGAAATATGTTACAAACTTGTATGAAACAGATTTATATTAGAAAAGGATTTTCATACACACCACCAGACTAAGAAAGCCAGAGAGTCTCCATAAATCCCCAGACCTTCCAAAATCCATTATTTCCTGAATGGGATGATTATCCACAAAGAAAGTGAAGAAGAAGCCATTCCACCAGTAAGTTTAACTCCAAACTTGATAAATCTGGGCCCACTGCAGGGCATTCAGTCTTGAATTAAAAAGTGACTCTCCCTCCAGATGTAGAAAGTGATCTCATTTTCTCCTTCTAAAGATTCCCACCTCCCCCGAGTTTTATCAGAACTGACTTAAAACTATTTCAGCAAAGTGCCCTCAGCTGCAAGAACCTGAACCTTCCATTGTTCTGCCATCAAGTGCTCTCAGCTGAAAGGTGTTGTCACAAGAGAGCAGCAGGAACAGTTCCTGCTACATCAGTGGTGTCTAACTCAGGAGGGTTTGCAGATCACAACTTCCAGGGAGATGCTGAGCTGTCCTAGAGACTTAGACATTATCAATAATCAAATTGCTCAAGTTACAATTTGCAGACCCACAGAGCAAAGCACAGAAATCAAACTAGATATAAATAATGAAAAAAGCTCCCTAATAATATCTGTATAAATCAATGTATCCTCTATTGATAACATTTAATTTCTTCCTGTTCTCACACCCAGATGGGGGGGG